>CAUYON010137115.1:0-17515 GCA_963573935.1 Arctocebus calabarensis | reverse complement strand
TGTTTTGCCCCCCAAAGGTGTAGCACACACCCAGACCCCCCCCCCGCCCGCCGTCCCGCCCGGGGCGCGTCGTTTGGCCGCCCCACCCCCCGGGGGGGGGGGGCGGGGGGGCCCGGGCGCCCCCCCCCCCCCCCGCGCGCGGCCCCGCGGGCGCGGCGCGGGCTCTGGGGGCCGGGGCGTGTGCCACACCTTTTGGGCCCAAAACACGATTGTAAGAGGGTCTTTTCCCAACAAATGCAACCAGTGTAACATGGTTTCTTGTACCCTCAATGAATCCCCAACAATAAAAAAAAAAAAAAGAAGTAGCTTCTGAAGCTTCATTTGTATTTGGCATTAAAGTTAATATTATCCAAGGTTGTAACGTATTCCTCATGGTGTAGCTTAAACTTGCTTATGTGTTTTTTATTCCTTGGCTATAAATTACATAGAGGTGCAGGGCTCACCGAGATGAAATAAACTGAGATTTTCTAAGTGCCATGGTTGTCGTTTTTTAAGTAAATAGATTTTTTAGACCAGTCAAAAGTGATGGTGGGGGTTATAAAAAAGCCTAATGGATAAATATCTTGGTATACAGGAAAAGGAAAGCTTTATGAAATACAAGTTAAACCACCAGGAGCACTGCCTATGTGCCAGGCACTCTGCAGAGAAAAATGACTCTTTAGGGAATTAGGTTCTGTCACTCACATCCTACAACCAAGCATGAGGTTGCACCAAGATTTAAAAAATTTAACATCTGACTCAAAAACCAATGCTCATTTCTCTGTACCAGGCAAGTCCCTCTTTGGGACTCCTTTGCTAAATGTAAATTCTATGTTTAATCTGAAGGATGAGGACCAAGAATTTATCACGAAGTGTGGATTAAAATGGAAATATTGGTGTTGGCGGTGTGCTTGCGATCAGTGGCACTCGGGATCTCTGCTGAGTGGCGGAGTTTACGTGGCGTTCTCTCTGTGTCTCCACACATTGCCTTCCTCTGAATGTGTCTGCGTCTCTTCACACAGCATTCTTTTAATGAGGACACCAGTTAGATTAGGGACCTGCTTTACTCCAGTGTGGCTCATCTTATCTAATTATTTCTACAATGACTGTGTTCCCAAATGAAGGCACGCAGGGGGCTAAAAGTTCAACATATCTATTTTTCAGGGCACACAATTCAATCTATACCAAGGTCTAAAGGGCAAAAGTGAGATGGTTTGCCAAAATTACTTGATAAATTTAGCTCAGGGTAAAAGAAAACACTGATTGTTTAGAAGAAAACAAACACCCTTCCTGTCTGCATAATCTAGACTATAAGCATCTGGATGACCAATCTGGGCAAGGCAGGGCAAGAAAAAGAAAGTGAGAAAGCAAAGGGAAAATAAGCAAAGAAAGGAGAGGGAAGAGAGAAGGAGAGAAGGGGCCAGGAGAAAGATGACATAAACCACCTGCCTCATTTGCAAAGTGTCTCAAATTCTCTTTGTTCTGCTTGTAGCTCTAAAACGAGCTTGACTACAGAGCTCCAATCTATTGGACTATCTTCCCAATTATAGCTAGTTTATGAGTTTAATAATTACTCACATCTTATGTCCACTCAGTAAAGAGAAATGTGCCTTTAGAGTCCTTTGAAAAGTGGATGCTTCTGCTGTTTTAAACCTACAGGAGCTTTTAATTTGAACCATTTGTTTTTCAGTAAAGAGAATTGGTTCTGTGTTCCTGAGAAGAACCCACAGCTAGAAGTGACAATGTGCATGCTCCTGATGTGAATTAGCTCAGTAGGACATTAGCGAGCACATGATAGATCGGTGTGGGGATGTTATTGTTTCGGCAACCTTGGAAATTAGAGATGAAAAATCCCTATTCAGCCATCCAGTACATCTTTCTGCCAAAGCCAAATGAATTTTAGTACTTTTCTTTCCAGGACCTTATATAATTCATGTTTTTTAAAGCCTCAAGGTCATACAATCTCTGGGAAATCTGGTCTATCAGTATTTTTTATGGTGATACAGTTAGAGGACAGGTTCATGACAGTTCATCAAGGACCAGTGTACCAATGTATGTCAATTAGAACAATATAATCACTTCCAGTTCTGTATTTTATATTGTGTTTTATCAGGATTTTAAAAAATATATGTACTACCTCAATTAGTTCTTTTTACGTTCTGTGAGATAGTCAAAGCAGTTTTTTAAAAATGTCTATTTAACAGAAAAAAATGAATTTTGGACCATAAGTGATGAAGACAAGACTAAAACCCACATGGTCATTTATTTTCTCATCTGTATCTTTTCCTATTCACGTGACTGACTCAGTGTTGTATGAAGTGTTTCCAATTTCTCAATTTTAATACTGAATGCTAAATAGTCACTTTAAGTATAAATTACATAAAAATTATATTTAAGAAAGTAATTAAATAAAGTCATGGAATGTGAGAAAGAAGAATCTATGATAATGAAGTGATGAAAATCCTGAGAGTCATTCTAAAATGTAAGGATTACTCAGTACATTTGAAAGGTATATTTGGAAGGGCTGCTTAAGTATGTCCCAGGGCTGAAAGACATATGTTCTGGGCAAAAGTCTGGAAAGATGGAGTGAAGAATGATAAGCATAGTTCACCACTCAGAGTCCAGCCACAAGCCTTATTCTTTTCTAACTGGCCTCTTTTCCATTTTATTCGTTAGATAATATTTGTCACATTACACTTATTTCCATGGTAATGAACTATGATATTGCAAACACTCATCAAATCAGTTTGGAGGGAGAGAAAGAATAGGAAACAAAGGACTTCTTGTTTACACAAAACTAGTGTGTTAATCACTAGACACATTAAAGGAAAAAGAAAAAATACTATAAGGGGCATCTAACAATCATAACTAATTTAAATAAAGTGAGAGACTCATCATTCAATTTTTGAAGGTTTTATATGTGGTAAAGTCAGGTTGAGCACAGTCAGCTTTCAAATTCAATAAACTTAACAACTCTCAACACGTGCTAACATTATCTTTTTGATTCATTTGCAGAATTTGGGAGAGAATAAAATCAGTGTTATTTTTAAGTGGCTAAGAAGTAGAAAATATTTTAAAGATATTAAAAGCAATGTAAGGAAAAAGGTAAATCAATAACAACTATAAAACACCCCCCAAATAGCTGTCATTTCATAAAGCCTAACATGTAGCCACTTCTTCCTTTACTGGGGCAAATGTAATTCAGCCCCTGGTGTATTAGCTGCCTATGTTTGGAAATATTGCAGAAGTTTGCTTTTATATCTTTCTGCCTTCTATAGACCAACACATGTAAAAGAAAAAAAAAGTTTGTAAGCTCCATGTCAGATGATGAATGCCATATAGCTCTTACTTTCTTTTTGAGGAGTGGAATGTGTTCTGATCCACTGTCTGTTCCTATGAAAGGAGGAAGGCTTTTCAATCATATGTATCACTGAATTTGCAAAATAGGAAAGAATCTCAAAGTTTATGGATGCATGCATTCATGCATTTTACTTACTTGTGTATTCACATGACCAGTACTGACTCAATGCTTACCATATGTCAGGTGCTGGGCCAGCTGTTTACAGCTCAAATATTATAAATGTTAACAAGAAGAGACAATAAGGTTAAGTCCTCTGTTGCGTCTTCTAAAATCATGTAATGCAAAGGCACCTTTCCTCCTCAAACACCAGCACAACACACACTAACCCACTGACATACTCATACTAGAGATGGGAGCTAGACTATGAACCCATTTTAGAAGCAATATGTACCCCACAATGACACTCAGAAGATAAAGTATAGCCAGTGGCTCTAAGAATTTTGGAATCGACAATAAAGAAAGAACAAAAGTGAAATGACCAATATCAAGTTGCAGGCCATTTATGTTGCCACTGTAACGTAAGGTTACCATCTCAAAACTATCATCTATTATCACCTCTTCTTTAACAAAAGGACTAAAACCAACTTCTACCAAAAAGGAACAGCCACGTCTCAGAATAGAGTTAGCCATTCATTTTTTATTTTTTTCACATTTATTTTTAAATTGACGTATAAAATTGTATGTGTTTATTGTGCACAACATGATGATTTATAGCATTTACACATTGTGGATCAGTTAAATCTAGTTAATTAGCAAATGTATTACTTGAAATAGTTACCACTTTGATGATGAGAACACTTAACATCTGCTCTTTTAACGTATTTTAAGAATAAAATATACTGTCATTGCATATTTACCATTCTGTAAAGCATATCTCTTAAAATTATTCTTCCTATCTACCTATCAATATGTTTTATTTGACCAGTTTTCCCCTGCTCCTAGGCACCCCATCATCTTGGAGTGAGCATTCTACTCTCTAGTTCTATAAGATCAACATTTTTGAATCCCATATATAAGTGATATCATGTGGTATTTATCTTTATATATCTGACTTAATTTTCTCTAGATTCACCCATGCTGTCACAAATGGCATATTTTTTCCTTCTTTTTATGGCTAAATAGTATTCCATTATGTGTACATATCACATTCTTTCATCCATGTGTCCATTGATACACACTTAGGCTGCTCTCATATCTTGTCTATTAGGAATAGTGCTGCAATAAATGCAGAAGCACAGATATCTCTTTGACATACTGATCTAATTTCCTTTGGATATATACCCAGGAGTGAGATTGCTGGATCATATGGTAGTTCTATTTTTAATTTTCTGAGGAACCCTCATACTGTTTTCCACAAAGGCTGTACTAACCCACCAACAGTTTGCAAGGGTTCCCTTTTCTCTATATTCTCACCAACACTTGCTATCTTTGATCTCTTTGATAAAAGCCATTCTAACAGAAAGAAGGTAAAGTCTAATTGTGGTTCTGATTTGCATTTTCCTGATAATTAGTCATGTTGAACATTTTTGTGTGTGTGACTCTTGGTTATTTGTACCTCTTCTTTTGAGAAATGTCTATTCATATTATTTGCCTATTTTTTTCTGTGCTAAAACCTTATTATAAAACAATAAAGCAGAGCTCTGTGACAAAAAAATACACATTGGGTTTGCTTTAACTCCTAAGTCTGAGAAAATCTTAACATAAGCCACTTAAAGTAACATTCACATGCAACAGATTTCAACAAATGTATACAATATATATTGAGCAGGTTATTAGTTTGGATCCAACTATTTTAATATATTATGAACCAGTCAACTTAAGTCCGAGTCTTAAGTCTCAACTGAAATCTCAATCACAGCAAAAGCCACAGAATAATTGGAAGAATTATATGTTTCTATGATAATTAAGACCAAGGATTCATGAGGGACAGAAAGGAAGATTCGAGGATTTTTTAAAAATCCCATTTTGAACTTAGCTTAGATATTGACTGGAATGGGATGTTGAAACTCACGAGTTTTATTTTTTATTTGGTGTAATAAAAAAATGATATCAAAAGAAAAAAATCAGAGTTGCTGGACAACTTTTTTCCTAAATGGAAACCTTTAACATAAGAAGACAAAAAATTAAAAGGCAAGTTCCCTTTCTCTAAAATGAGTAAATTTCATCAGTTTTAATTTTTAATGAAGTTACTAACCAGCCATCAGCATTTTTTCCAACTATAGGAAAATTGGGAGAGGGAGTGGGAGAGGGAAGTGGGGCTTCAGCAGAGAAAGTAAGTTTTAAGTAGGGAGAGAGCCAGCTTCTGCCCTGAAGTTATTGCTAGATCTTAACTGAGTAGCACATACATAGACCTGTTTCATAGTGGAATGGAAGAGTAGCTGAATGAATGATCCTTTACTAAACTGTACGCACTGTAAACTACAGCATTTTCTGTCTGCCAGAAAGGCGAAAGGTGCTATCTGTATGGGAAAATCTGATTCCCCCAACTCCTACAAAGGCTTCGGCCCAGAATGAAAATATCCAGGCCTTCTATCACATCGGTAAGTGGCCCAGGGTTCAGCTGACAACTATTTTATGAAATTATTTCATTTCCCTGAAGGTGTTTAGTGGTTGATTATATGATAGAGTAAAAGCGTAAGTATGTCTGTGCTGATGAAGAGGTCCCTTTAGTGGTTTCCTACTGCCATCCACAATCACAGTTGGTCCTTCTAGTCTCAGAGCTCTGCGCTGGGTAGGTGCTGGGGCAAGGCCCTCAGGTGTTTACGGTTGTGTAATTCACCCAGCTTTCTGATAGCATGTGTGTTTTGTGCTTGGCTAAACTTCTCCAGCAAATGGAAGCCCTTCAGTTCCTCCAGTGTTCTAAAGACCCTAAGAGAGCTTGAAAACATCACCTACTTATTACATGGTTCTTTCTAGAGAAGGAAATGGAAGTAGGGACTCCCCACCAACCCAGGGAATTAAGACTTCCAACTATTTATTCACAGGAAGAATTCAGACTCATTCAGTATCCTCTGATACCTCTTAGGTATTTTATAGGCATGTTTGGTCTCCAGGAACTTTATCTGGCTAGAGAGGAACAAGGTTCTTTGCCTAAGTCTCTATGCTTTGGATGAGACAAAATTTAAAACCTCCATGAGTAAGAGAGGGACCTCAGTTTTGGAAGAAAGTGGTTTAAGACTCCTACCTATTTCAAAAAGAGTGTCAGAAGCCAAGCCAAAGCTAAGTAGAAAGGTCACTGCCTTCACCCAACTCTTCCTCTTGCCTCATAAACAAAAGATGATGCAAAGTCAGGCCCCAAAAGGAAGCTGCTGAGATTATCCACTCACCATCCCTTCATGCAGCCTGGGATTTCTCAGCAGTTTAGAAGCAAGATGCTCATTGGCTCCCAGGATCAGGTCAAAGACAAAGAGCTTCCAATCCCAGCACTTAACAACTTTGAAGTTTTCTGATAGCGTTTATGTTTCATTTACCACCAGAGTTAAATTTACTGGTCAAATTCCATCCAAAGGACCACTATTGGTCTGGTAAACTGACATTTTTTATCCAAAGAAACAAATAGATTTAGACAGGGTAGCAAGAAACTGTAGCAATGGTAGGTTAAAGCATAGAAAGCCAGAGAGACCAGAAATGTAAATCCAAATGTGCTGGAGAGGAAGAGAATTATTTCTAACCGAACCTTCAACTGATGAAACACACAGGCCAGCGTCTCCAGGGGTGGGTGGCGTACAGGAGGAAGGGTAAAACCATCTAGCTTCTCAGAGGAAGAGAGGAAAACCTGATAAAAGTTCTAGAAAGTCTTCTGTTCACCAATTACCACCATCACCCCAAGATTACTGAAACAAGGACTCCCCACGCGATTTGTAGCAGTTCCCAGTGGCCTCAGGGGAGTGGCATGCACAGGGGTACCACGGTGTCTTTGATATCTTTGTTATACTGATCTTGGGAACACCGCAAAATTTCTTCTGTTAACTCGCCCCCTCTGCAAGGTGGCCCAGACATCCCAGGCTTTGTTCCCCTGTAAGGCAGTGAAGCAGCAGGTGGAACCCTCAGGACCCGAACACATGGACAGCTCGGGTCACATACTGCCGGCAGATGGGACACTCGTTCACGCGTTTGCCACATTTGGTACAGGTCACCATGTGGCCACCGTCCAGCCGGGCACAGTTCATGGGCTGTCCTCCAGGCCGGACCGCACCACTCACCAGATGCTGGAGTCCTTTCAGGTTCTCATACAGCCGCGGCGCCCCCTCCAGCGCCTCCTGCTTCTCACGGCCGCGGCGCCCCCTCCATCGCCTCCCGCTTCTCCCAGCCTCCCTTGTAGTTGACAACATTGCGAGCCAGGATTTTCTTCAGCTGCCGCACGGTCAGGCCTTCCACCTGGCCCGGTGGGTCAGGTCAGACAGAGAGGCCCTCCGGCCCAGGACGCAGCTGTCCTCTGAACCGATGGCCTGCTTATGCTCCTGAGCCCGGGCTGAGGGACAGAGGTGGCTTGTGTAGATGAAGAGGGGCTGGGAGACGTAGGAGGCACCGTGCTGGTGTGAAGTTGGCTCAGGAAGGCCTGCTGCTCGGGGACGTCTAGGGACAAGGTAGGGGCACAAGTCTTGTTCTCCCAGGAGATTACAGGCTGATGGCCAAGCCGCAAGAACACCAGCTCTTGTTCTCCTGGCCCGTTTCAGTAGAGATGTCACCGAGGCTGAGACGGTGGTCCCTCGGGTCCTTCACCTTTGTCTCCATGAGCTCCTCCCAGGGCTCGAACCGTGGGCAGAGAAGGCAGAGGTGGGCCCATTCCCTTCTGGGCTCCCACAGGTCATGCAGAAATTCTTTTTCCGGGCCATGTTTGCAAAATGGGCCCCACCGGCCTTGCAGCTTGGTTTGGAGCCTGTTGGGGAAGGGAAGGCGCTGTACCCAGGGTTGGAATAGGCTGCGTCCTGGCTCCCTGGGGTGGCGGGCGCTCGGCAGGCTGTCCGTCTAGGCAGAACCTGTTGCAGCAGGTTGCCCACATGATAAAACCTGGCTTTGCCTGTTTCAAAACATTGTCCGGGCAGAAAGCAAGCTGCCTTTAGTTCTTGCAGCTACAGTCGTTTCATTTGCCCATCTTTAAACTGGATTATTTGTTTTCTCGGTCTTGAGTTGTCTGAGTTTTAAATATTCACCCCTTGTCAGATATATGGCGTGGAAATATTTTCTCTCAGTCTGAGGTTTTTAAAGCCAGCCATTTAAGTTGATTGTTTACCTACATGAAAAACATACTTCATTGTTGTTGTTGTTTTTTCCTTTTTTCCCTTTATGAACAATTTTCTGATTTTACTTTGTAAAGACTCTATAAGCACTGGCACCTGTTTGTAAACGGCAATGTGAGAAACAGTGGTAGAGAAGGACAGAGCTGCAGCTTCGTGACCAGCCGTTAGCATTTAGTCATTAGCATTTATTAATGTCAGACCTTGGTCAACTTTCTTTCATGTTGCCCAGGTGTAAAATTGGAAGTTTAAAGGAATTTGTAAAGATTCAAATATATACCTCCTATATTTTTTATAAGTACCTTATAGGAGACACCAAGCTGATGATTCTGTCAGAACTGGAAGGATCTGAAAGTTCACCCTACTTTCAAGCTAACAAATTAGACTTCCACACTTCCACAGATGCTGGTGGAGACATGAACTCTTGGATCAGACACAAAGGACAGTTTAGTACCCACAACCAGAGCAGTAGAGTATAACAGCATTTATGTCAGTTGCTTAATCCTAATTCCAACAAAATGATGCCACAAGGCCCAGGAGACTCTTGAAAAACAAAGTACAGGGCGGTGCCTGTGGCTCATCTAGTAGGGTGCTGGCCCCATGTACTGAAGGTGGTGGGTTCTAGCCCGACCTCGGCTGAACTGCAAAACAGAAAAATAGCCAGGCATTGTGGCAGGCACCTGTAGTCCCAGCTACTCAGGAGGCTGAGGCAAGAGAATCGCTTAAGCCCAGGAGTTGGAGGTTGCTGTGAGTTGTGTGACGCCATGGCAAGAAAGTGAGACCCTGTCACTACAAAAAAAAAAGAAAAAGAAAAAGAAAAAAAAGTACATTGCATTCAAAGAGAAACCCTGAGTTTAGAAACCAGACCTTTAATGGAGAGTAAGACTGTTTGACATTTGCCATGATATCAGATATTATTCTTATTATGCTGGGCAATAAACAAACTTGCCCTTTGCCAAAGAGGGAGACACTGTGTTTACCTTTCAAAGGCGTTTCCTACTGAAACATCCTGGGAAAGTTAGCCCAGAACAAAGGCCATTAATGGGACTGCTTCTAAGATATACAAGACACTAGCAGTTCACACAGAACAGCCGCCCAATCCTCCCTAGTTGTAGAAACCATATTTAATTGATTGTCTTTGTTCTCTTCTGCACACTTAAATTCCCCCTCTTAACCAGATATTTTTCAAAAATATTTAGAAATTCTTTAATATTTCCCTTCTTAAAAAAAAAGGAAAACTAACCAACTTCTCCCTACTTTCCATCTTTTTGTCACAGCTATAGTCTTCTACACACCCTAATTTTTTTCTTTTTTTTTTTTTAATTTCAGAATTATACAAATTTTTCTTGGTTCCCTAATTATTCACAATTAATTTATTCCTTTTCATTATATGATGTGACTTAAATACCTTACAAGTACACAAATCACTTATGTACAGTTTACTAAGTGTAACCTCTACACAGGTCTAGAGACAGAACAACATTGATATCTCTGTGACCCAGTAATTCTAGTCCCAGATATATAACCTAGCAGTAAATAAACTTGAGCACACGTATAAAAATGTTTAAGAGTAGCTCGGTGTTGTGGCGGGCACCTGTAGTCCCAGCTACTTGGGAGGCGGAGACAGGAGAATTGCTTGAGCCCAGGAGTTGGAGGTTGCTATCAGCTATGATGCTATAGCACTCTACCAAGGGGGACAGCTTAGGCTCTGTCTCAAAAAACAACAACAACAACAAAAAAATGTTGAAGAGCAACAATTACTTAATTTTATCAAAGTGAAACAACTGTCCTGAGAAGAATAAGAGTGTGCATTATGCCCCTTTATAATCCTCCCTTTCAAAACTCATTCTCTCTCCTACTAGCATGTAATATCCTTATTTATATGATAATAATATCATTACTATTCTCTAAATACTATGAATGTACTTTAACATTTTCTTTTTTTATTTTATGAAAAAAAGAAGCATACTTTGTACTCTTTTATGTCTGCTTCTTTCACTCAACATAATGTTTATGAAATTTATCTACATTTGGGAGTCTAGTTGAAGTTTATTACTATAGTTTATTTCCTTTCATTCTGCATATTCTATGTATCTTCTACAGTTTATGTATTCATTGTTTTTAGTGATTGTTCATGTTTCTGTACTATTAGGCAATATTTCTATAAACATTCTTATAAATATGTCTACTATATATGTTGTAGGTTATGTACCAGAAATAGAATTGATGCAATTCAGGGTCTATGTATCTTTAATGACAGTAGATAATGCCAATTGTTTTCCAAAGTTGTTGTGTCAATCCTCACACTTATCAGCAGAGTATTAGAGTTTCTGTTTCATCGTATTTTATTTTATTAAAATATTAACATATATATAAAAGAAACACTTAATTGTTCTTACCATGTGCCAGGCAATAGTCTAAGAATATTGATTTAAACTTCATAATAATGTAATTAAGGTTAGACACTACTGTTATTCCCACTTTCCTGATAAAGAAATGGAGGCACAGAGGTGAAGTGACTTAGCTCAGGCCGTACATTGGCAGAGAGCTTAGCCCAAGAAATTGGATTCCTAATCATTCTACTCTGATTCCCTTCTCCTCCACCATCGCATTTGTTATGTTCATAGTTTTTAATTTTGGCCGACATAGTAGGTGTGTAATGGTATCTGATGATGATTTTAATTTGGATTTTTCTCAATACAGATGAGATCGTGTAGCTTTTCATGTCTTTACTGGGCATGTGAATATTCCCTTTGGAGGATTTCAGGTTCAACTCTTTCTAGCCCAAGTTTCTAGAAATTCTTTCTGTATTTTGGATATAAACCTTTTTCATACACACAGACACATATTAGTATCTCACTTCATTATGTATATAACATATATTATATATGTTGTAAATGTCTTTTTCTCATTAAATTGTTATCTCTTCATTTTAATTAATTTAATTTAATATAATTATTTCCTGTTTTTCTTTTTTTCTTAGAAAGAATCTTGCTCTGACATTCAGGGTAGAATGCCATGACATCATAGCTCACAACAACCTCAAACTCTTGGGCTCAAGAGATCCATGGAGGAATACTGGCATGTGCCTCCACACCCAGGTAGTTTTTCTATTTTTAGTAGAGATGGAGTATTGCTCTTGTTCAGAGCAATAAGAGTTTGGTTCAAAATCTTAAGCTCAAGCAGTCCACCTGCCTTGACCTCCCACAGTGCTAGGATTACAGATATGAGCCACTGCTCCAGGCCCTCCTCTGTGGTTTTCTTTTCATGTCATATAGTAGAAAATATATCTACTCAAAGGTGCATATTTACATAATCTCACATTGTATACACACACTCACACATACACACACACATGCCTGCCTTGTCTTTAATGATTAAGTACCACCACTTGGCCCCTGACCCTCCAGAATCCAATTATCTCCACTGCATATAAGGATCCCAATTCCTTATATGTGAGCAGCTCTCACTGTAATTTCTGACTTTCAGAGAAGAGCAACCACAGAGCTCTTTAAAGCTGTAGGGATCCTCTCAAATTTATTCTTCACAACTTGAAAGCTGTGTCCTTCTGGAGTCAGTGATCATGTCCAACATTAAGTCCATCCTAACATTTCAATTTTCCTAAGTTGTACTCTATAGTATCTTAAGGAAGTTCTGGCATTTGAATTCCATTTAGCGTAGACAACCTTTGGTCCACGTTTCAGCCCAACATTCAGCCTGTTATGGGCTTTTCAACCCATTAGGGTACCACATTGAATCTACATTTATGTCTGCTTAGTGCACTTATTTTAATAAATTCTACCCGGCTCAACTTTATGCTTCTTCCTCCATTTTCCACACTTATTATCCATATTTCTGTGTATATAAAATAGAAAAATCAAGTAGTTCTTTTGAAGTATAGCACACTTTGTACCTTACCTTTGGGGACCTGCTAAGACTTATGTCTATATATAGGTCTAGGTCTAGAACAAAAGACAGGTGGCAAAGGTGGCTCCTTAAGATCATCAGAGTCTCCTGCATGGCAGTTATTTTGGGGAAGGCCATTACAGGTTCTTTGGGTTAACCTCCCCAGATGGCAATATAGAGTGGCTGCTCTTACCTTCAAAGAAGATGCTTTACACTCTGGGAGGCCAAGGTGGGTGGATCGCCTGAGTTCACCAGTTGGAGACCAGCCTGAGAAAGAGTAAAACCTCATTTCTAAAAACAGCTGCATGTTTTGGCAGGTGCCTGTAGTCCCAGCTACTTGGAAGGCTGAGGCAAGAAGATCTTTTGAGCCTAGGAGTTTGAGGTTGCTGTGAACTCTACCAAGGGCGACAGAGCAAGACTGTCTCAAAACAAAACAAAACAAAGAAGATGCATTGGAATGTAGGGGACCGATGTCCCCAGTTTAATTAGGATCTGACCATATGTACCTACTCCAACTTTTAGGATCCTAATCCTTCATAGTTAATATCCTCACTTTAACAGCAGAACTCTGTGAGTTTGGGAATTCAATTTATGTTATAATTCAGTGACTCACAGAATGAGAGTCAGGCGGTTTATTTGTTTTTAAAGAAATCTCAGCTCTGCAGTTGTAGAGATAAGATTTTCTTTTTGGGCAGATGTAGAAACTTTCAAATCATTTATGCAACCCTAGAGCTGGAAATTTGTGAGCACTTACGCTCACACTCTTCTTTACTGTTTTTCTTTCAAGTGCAATTAGGAAGAACCAGCCAATCCAATGGTGGTATTTTGCTCATTCCTGTTCCTCATTATTCCCACTATCAGTGCCCTCTTTACTACTGGCAGTAGATTCATGAGTGCCTTTAAAATGAGTCATATTAGACAACCAATTCCAGGAACCCCAGAACCGATTCAGAAAACTCATCCCTGAGATTGTGTTCCTCTAGAACCACTCTCAGTACCAAACTGTGTAACAAACAGAGTTCTTCAGGGAAACAGAACTAACATAATATACATATGTGTAAAGAGAATTATTTTAAGAAATTGGCTTATTTCATTGTGGGGGCTGATAAGTCTGATCTGGATAGCAAGCCAATAGGCTGGAAATTCAGATGAAAGGTTGTGTTGCAGTCCTTGAGTCTGAAATCGATAGGACATATTGCAGGTTGGAAACTAGGGCAGGGTTTCTATTACACTTTTGAAGCAGAATTCCTTCTCTGGGAAACCTCGATCATCTGTTCTTAGGCCTTCAATTAATTGACTGAGGCTCACCTGCAATGTCAAGGGCAATATCTTTTACATAAAGTCAATTGATTCTGGGTGTTAATCACAGACATCTATAAAACAGCTTCACAGCACTTTTTTTTTTTTTTTCCTTTGAGACAGGGTCTTGTGCTGTTGTCTAGGCTAGAGTTACAGATCACTGCAGACTCAAACTCTAGAGCTCAACCAATCCTCTTGCCTCAGTCTCCTCAGAAGCTGGGATTATAGGTGTGTGCTACCATGCTTCAGCTGATTTTTCTACTTTTTATACAGATGGACATCTTGCTATGTTTCTTGGACTAGTCTCACACTCCTGGCCTCATGAGATCCTCCTGCCTCAGCCTGCCAAAGTGCTGGGATTAAAGGCATGAGCTACTGCACCTGGGGTCACAGGATGCTCTAAACTGGTGTTTGACCAAACAACAAAGCACCATAGACTAGCCAAGTTGACGTGTAAAATTAATCTTCAAACACCATATGTATAATTAATATTGATTTGTGATAGATTAGCAATGTCAACAAAAAGTGTTTGGAGAATAATATAGTATACTATATATATCTAATTAAGGTAGCAATGCCTTCCTTATTACTGTTATTTATTTATTATATATTTATTACATATTATTTGTTATTATTAATAATTTATTATTTGTTACAATTAATAAATAATTAATAAAAATAAAATTAATAAATAAAAATTATTGATTAATAAAATTAAAAATAATAAATAATATAAATAAATAATAAATTACATATTATTTGTTACATAATTATTATTCTGTCATTAGAATAATCTGAGTCACAGAGACCTATAGCAATGGCCGATTGGTTGTTGGTTACCTACAAGTGGTTAAAGGGGCAGTCTACTAGGCTTACTTGATCTGTATAAGCAGAAAGGTTCTAGGCCAAATGAAAAGATGTCTAACTTGAATCACCAAAAAACTATATCCCATCAATAAATTATACATATTGGAGCCAATTTACAGACCCACAATCCATTGAATGAAGGGGATACCAGGTCTCTTTGAGGAGGGATCCCACTACACTGAACAATTATATCATTGCTACCACATGACTGTTCAACTCACTTACTTGGCCTTGCACAAACCAGATGGATCTTGGAGAATGACAGTGGATCATTGTAAACTTAACCAGATAGATATTGGAGAATGATGTGGATGACTGTAAACCAACTGCAGATATGATTTTGTTGACAGAGCAAATTTACATATTTCCTGAAACTTGATATGTAGCCATTGATCACCTGGCAAATACTTTTTTCTCCATACCTTTTAGTAAAGAACACTAGAAGCAGTTTTCTTTCAGCCAGCAAGATTAGATTTACACTTTCACTCTTGTATATTAGGGGATTATCAATTCTTAAGCCTAATGCTGTAATTTAGCCTACAGGAAAATTGAAAATCTTTCTCTTCTACAAGATATCATGTTGGTCCATTACATTGATGACATTATGCTGATTAGAGCTAGTGAGCAAGAAGTAGCAACTACTCTAGATTTATTAATGAGACATTTATGTGTCAGCAGGTAGGAAATAAATTTGACAAAAATTCAGAGGATTTCTTTCTTAGTGAAATTTCTACAGATCCAGTGGTGTGGGGCAAGTTAGCCTCTTTCGATAATGACAAGATGAAAGATAAGTTATTGCACCTAGCCCCTTATACAACCAAAAAGAAAAAAAAAAATGCCTAGTGGGCCTCTTTGAATTCTGGAGAGAACACATTGCTCATTGTGGTGTGCCACTCCAGTCCATTTTCTGAGTGATCTAAAAAACTGCTAGTTTTCAATGGCGATTGGAACAAGTGCAGCTTCTGCAACAAGTCCAGGCTGCCACAGAAATTGCTTTGCCACTTGGGCCACGTGATCCAATAGATCTAATGGTGCCTAAAGTGGCAGATAAAGATGCTGTTTGGAACCTTTTCCAAGCCCTTGCAGATGAACCATAGAAAAGACTGTTAGGATGTGGGGGCAAAACAAATCCTGCTATTCTCTGTAAATCACTACTCTTCTCTCTTTTTTTGTTTTATTTCTGGCTGGGTATTTTTATTTGAATTGTTTTTTATTAAATCATAACATTGATGCATTTATGGAGTTCAGGATACTGCTTCAATATACAATGTGAAATGCTTACATTGAACTAAGTGACACATCCATCACAGTTATACTCATTTCTTAATAGTTGTGAAATGTATCATTGCATCACGCACATTAGTTGAGGTCCCCCCGCATACCCTCCCTCCTACTTCACCTCCTCTCTCTCTTCTCTTCCCTTCTACTCTTCCCTTCAGAAACAGCTTTTGGCCTACTACTGGTTCCTAGAAGCTGAATATTTAACCACAGGCCACCAGGTTACCCTGAAATCTGAGCTGCCCAGCATGTACTGGGTTATGTATAACCCCTCAGGCAATGGAGCTTGGCTAGCACAACAGCATTCCATCATCAACTGGAAGCAGAATGAATACACAAGAAATGGGCTCAAGTAGGCCCCAAAAGGCACAAAAAATTTACACATGAAGTGACACAAATGCCAATAGTCTTTACTACCACCACATTACCTTGTCTCATCCTTCTCACTCAGTCTGAACCCAGAGCTTCATGGGACTTTTCTTACAATCAGTTGACTAAGAAAGAGTAAACAGCCTTGGTTTACAGGTAGTTCTCCACAGCCTGAAAGTGGAGTACCACAGTCACTTTCTAGGATATCTCTGGACAGTGGTGAAGGAAATTCTTTCCCTGGGAAAAACTCTTGGGCAGTGTGTCTGGTGTATTTTGCTTGGAAGAAGAAATGACTCTAAGTGCAATTAAATGTGATTCATGGACTGTAGTTGATGGTTTGGCTGGATAGTCAGAAACTAAGAAATATGATTGGAAAATTGATGACAGATATTATTGAAGTGATTGGTGGACTGACCTTTGTGAATGGGAGAGAAATATGAATACATTTAATGTCCTATGGGAATGTCCACCAAAAAGCAACCTCAGGAAAGAAAGATTTTAATAATCAAATAGATCAGATGACCAATTCTATGGATACTGGCCTTCTCTTTCTTCAGAAACACCATTATTTCTTCAAATACTGCCTATATTCCATTTTCTCCTCTTCTTCAGGAACTACAGTAAGATGTATGCAAGGTTTTCCCCACTCTATTCTTCCTATCTCTTCACCTCACTGCTCTATTTTTTTCTTTTAAATTTTCACTCCTTTTTCACCATTCTAAATTGTAATTTTCTCTAACTTACCCTCAAATACAATAATAATTATCTTCTCTGTTTTGTAGAACATGTTGCCTGACCTAGCTATTGAGTTTTTCTTTTCAGTTGATGTATTTTTCAGATATTTTCATTTTTAAAAGTTCTTTACACTCTTCTCCAATTTTTCTGTTATTATATTTTTATCTCTCACATATAGCTTCAAGTTTCTCTTTTTTTACTTTTGTGCACAGTCAATATCATTTTTATAAAACATCTAATAAAGACAGTATTAGTAGTCTTTCTTTATTTCTTATTGTTGTTTGTTGCTATGACTATTTCTTTGTATGCTTGCTTATCTTTGTTAGTTTCTTGAAAAAATTCTTTTTTTGTAATTAACATGTATTTTATTATTCTTCATTACATTATTTCCCCTCACCCCCCAGTGGTAAGACAGAATCTATTCACAGAAAAGAATACAGAAAACACTAAAGCTCCTGGTAGAGGGAGAGAACTCCAGTGGGGA
>CAUYON010137111.1:0-58979 GCA_963573935.1 Arctocebus calabarensis | reverse complement strand
TGGCACCCGCTGCGCGTGCCCACGCCCCCGCCGGGGCCTAGGACACAGGCGCTCGCAGGGTCCATGGGCCCGGTAGGTGGGGGGGTGGGTGGGAGGATAAGTAGAAGGAGGGGAAGGGAGTAAAAAAAAAAAAAGCCCAAGAGCTGGAGGTTGGTTTGTGCTGTGACGCTCCGACACTCTACTTAGAGTTACATCGGGAGAATCCGTCTAAAAAAAAAAAAAAAAAAAAAAATTTGGGCGGCACCTGTGGCTCATCGAGTAGGGCACCCGCCCCATATACCAAAGGTGGCAGGTTCAAACCTGGCCTCGGCCAAACTGCAAAACAGAAAAATAGCTGTGCGTTGTAGCGGGTGCCTGTAGTCCCACCTACTCGGGAGGCTGAGGCAAGAGAATCGCCTAAGCCCAGGAGTTGAAGGTTGCTGTGAGCTGTGTGACATTATGGCACTCTACTCAGGGCAATGAAGTGAAACTCTGTCTCTATAAGAAAAAAAAAATTTTGTTTTGCTTTCTTCCATCAACTCTCCCCTGATTTCAAATGAAATTCCTAATGCTTTGAGTGAACCCTTACTTAGCCTCTCCATTTAGGGAATCCATTGGAAAAAGCCCATTTCAAAAGTTTCCTCAGTCTTATAAATCAGATTTGTTTCTACAGTGCAGCTTAAGTCTGAGGCTCAAAGTACCTAGTCTAGGAATTTTAGATACAAAGAAAATAAAGGAATTCAATCATTTAAGTTAATAGACATTGAATTTTGGAACTAGAAAGGACCCAAAGGATTCCTTCACCAAAGCATTTGTTTTATAGGTGAAGATGCTCAAACCAAACCAAGAGATGCATTCAAGCAAGTCCACACAGATGATTATTGCAGAACAAGACTGAAACTTGGGTCTTCTGATTCCCCCTCTGTTCCTCTTACCAGTTCACCCTGCAGTCTCTCAGCCAGCTGTGCTTAGCAAACACTGGGGCAATTATAATTTCAAGAGCAAGGGCTGCATTCATACACACAACAAAGTGAAGAATTAGGTGATTCTGGGTGCCATGGACTGATTCTAGTTCATAGATGTAAATAGCTTGCACTATATGGTATTTTAAAAATAGTTGCCAACTCATAAAAATGCAGAGATGTTTAGCCCCTCCCCAAAATCTGTTAACAATGGGCCCATGGTTCCAGCTTAAAATTTGCAATGAACAGGCTAGAGATGAATAGTATCACCCAATGCCCAGCCAGTGGGCCTCACTCATCATGCTACCTGCCTAGTTCCTGGAAGTGTTTGAATTTGGAACCCTTAATCCAGATAATTCAGACATATGTGGGGTGTTGGTGCGAAAATACCCCCCTCCTACAAGGTCCTAAATGAGAGAAAGAGAGAGAGACACCACACGGGTAGATTCTTGTGTGCAAATGAATTTTTGTGGGCTTTTAGGGCTTATCAGGGGAGCAGCGGAGTGAGGAAGAGGCCGTGGATTCTCTGTGGGGCCTCCCTTTGACCTCAGTTCACAAAATAAACAGGAGATATAGCAAGTTCTCTGCAGATTTCAAAGAGAAATGAAGTCTGCATGTTGCATCAGAGCACAAGTGCCCACAAGGAAAGGTCAGGGAATAGCAATCTTGTGAATGAAGCCTTAGGTGTGAGGAACTGGGCCTTGTTTCTTTTACGTGCCATCTAGTTCACTCTGGTGAAAGGCAGGTCTGCTCACCTAGTTGATTGCTAATTGGTGGCCTAGGCCATGGCTATAGGTGTCAGTGGCTCCTAGGCCATCAGATCCTACAGAGCAAAACACCGTATAAACTGAAGTGTCTGTCAACGGGTATTGAGGCAGGAAAGTAAAGGCAGAGCTAAAGACCTGCCCTGGCCACTCTGTGCAGGCATTAGCCAAACAGTCTGTAACACTCCACTGTAGCAAATGTCTCTGTTATCTGTATGTCTTTCTCTTGGAAGGCGCTGGGCCTAGATAGTAACCTTGCAACTTCCTTAGCCTTCCCTCGTCCTTGAAGACAGCCGGAGTCAAGGTCGTGGGCAGATCTGTGCTTCCCTCAAGTCCCACGACTTTCACGTTTGTCATGTACCTCACATCCTTCATGACTCTCACGTGCACCCTAACCCTAAAAAAATGTATAAAAGAAAGGCAAGAGATTGGGTGGGTGGGCTCGGGTTTTGGGACACTAGTCCACCGAGTCTCCCGGCCGGAATAAACTCGCTGCTTCCTCTATCGACTGGTGCCTTCTGCGTCAGTTTTTCTGCTACAGTATCCCTGGACTCAAGTGTTTAGTGCAACAAGCATGCTCCCTATTTGGGGCTTTCCGCAGCTATTAGTCCTTGGAGGTAACCAAAGTTCAACCGGCAGTTGAGTCACAAACAGTGAAAGGTGGTTACCTTATTTAACACCACAAGCCTGGATGTCAAATAGATAGATCCAGGTTTGAATGCCCGTTCTGTCCCGTACTAGCTGAGAGATCTTGGGCAACTTCCTTTTCCTCTCGAAACCTCGTCCATAAAGTGGACGGGAAGACAGACCTGACTCTGAAGGCTGTTTTGAAGACTAAATGAAAGAACACGAGGAAAGCACACACTGTCTGGAACACAGAAAGAACACTATAACATTAGCTCTATTATTCCTTGTGAGCTCCCACAGTGCACTCTAAAAATCTGATATCTGTACATCTTCATAAAATCACAGATTGTCAAAACTGGAGGAGACTTGGGAGACCATCTAGTTCACTAAACTTAGGAGAAAAGCAGATTCCTCCTCCCCTAGAGAAGGTGGTGGCCCTGGCCAACGTGTGGTCCCTTCAGGCTAGGATTTCGTCAATGCCCTGATTGTGTAGATTGACCCATGGGGTAGGCCTTCCTGTTATGCTAAAGAGTCACCTTTCTACAGTTTTGGCTCACTCCTTAATAGTCAGAGCTGAAGAGGCCCCTGGGTGGGGCTGAGAGACAAATGAGCTCTGAACGTATGTGGGAGAGCGTGATTTACATCTTTTCCTCTTTGCCAGAGTCACAGGAGTTTGTGAGCAGTGGGGTGGACAGCTCAGGGGTTGGAGTTCAGCACAGCTGTGAAAACAGCCTGTCCTCATGGCTTCCCCCTCGCTCTGGGACCTGCAGCTTCAAGCAGAGGAGGAGCTACTCTTAAATGGAAAGAGCAAACCAAAAAGCTGTTATTATATGACCTCACTGCCAACCAGGTCTTCCTTCCTCTCTTTGAAGTTAGGTGGAATTGGAATCCCCTGTGTACAAAGGAAAGGGGGGAAAATAACAGATTCAAAATCTAGGGTTGTACACCAGCGGCCCCCAACCTTTTTGACACCAGGCACCAATTTCATGGAAGATAATTTTTCCATGGAAAGATAGGGAGGGATGAGTCAAACACATTACAATTATTGTGTACTTTTATTTCTATTATTATTGCATTGTAATATACAGAGGGTGCCAAAAATGGATATGCATTTTTTTTTTTTTTTTGAGACAGATCCTCAAGCTGTCACCCTGGATAGAACGCTGTAGCATCACAGCTCACAGCAACCTTCAATTCCTGGGCTCAAGTGAGTCTCTTGCCTCCGCCTCCCAAGTAGCTGGGACTACAGACACCTGCCAAAACACCAGGCCATTTTTGGTTGCAGCCATTATTGTTGTTTGGCGGGCCCGGGCTGGATTCGAACCCGCCAGCTCAGGTGTATGTGGCTGGTGCCTTAGCCCATTGAACCACAGGCGCTGAGGCAAGGATATGCATTTTAAGAAAGGAAAAAACTGTACTGAAATTGTAACACTTAAGTCATGTTTGACTTCTGCAATTACAAGAGATACAGGATACAAAAAAGAGAGAGAGAGGATACAATATACAAGATAACAAATGTTATCAGTATATACTGAGTATTATAATTTTAATATATTTTTTCCTTTCTTAAAATGTGTATTCAGTTTTGGCACCCTCTGTATAATGAAATAGTAATATAACTCATCACAATGCATCAGCAGTGGAGCCCTGAGCCCGTTTTCCTGCAACTAGGTGGTTCCATCCAGGGGTGATAGGAGACAGTGACACCTGATGTGTATTGCTGCTGTAAAGCCTGCCACCAGCTTAATTTCCACTTGCCACTCACTGATAGGGTTTTTGATTTGTTTGTTGGTTTGCAGTTTTTGGCCAGGGCTGGGTTTGAACCCGCCACCTCCAGTATATGGGGCCAGTGCCCTACTCAATGAGCCACAGGCGCCGTCCCACTAGGGTTTTGATATATCTGCAAGCAATTGATTTATTATTGTCTCTGTGTAATCAAACCTCTCTGCTAATGATAATCTGTATTTGCAGCCACTTCCCAGTGCCAGCATCTTCACCACTTCAGTTCCACCTCAGATCATCAGACATTATTAGCATTATGTAAGTTTTATAAGCTCATAAGGAGCGCTCAACCTAGATCCCTTGCTTGCACAGTTTACAGTAGGGGTCCTCTGAGAATCTAATGCTGCCCCTGATCTGAAGGAGACAGAGCTCAGGTGGTGATGCAAGCCCTGGGGAGTGGCTGTAAATACAGATGAAGCTTCCCTGGCCCACCACTTACCTCCCACTGTGCAGCCTGGTTTCTAACAGGCCATGAACCAGTACCAATCCAGCACTGGGGGGTGAGGGACCACAGTTGCACACCATAATCCATAGTCCCCAGGGCCTGTCAACTGCAAACAGACTTAAGATGTTGAAACAGGCTCGGCGCCTGTGGCTCAACGGGCTAGGGCGCCAGCCATATACACCTGAGCTGGCGGGTTCGAATCCAGCCCGGGCCGCCAGACAACAATGACGGCTGCAACTAAAAAATGGCCAGGTGTTGTGGCAGGTGCCTGTAGTCCCAGCTACTTGGGAGGTGGAGGCAGGAGACTCGCTTGAGCCCAGGAATTAGAGGTTGCTGTGAGCTGTGATGCCATGGCAATCTACCCAGGGTGACAGCTTGAAGCTCTGTCTCAAAAACAAAAAAAAGATGTTGATACAACTACACACATATACATGTATATAGAGTGAGATAAATATGTATAATGAGATATACATGTAAAGAAATATATATTTACACAAAACAGAATATTATTCAGCTTGAGACAGGATGTCACGCCATTTGCAACAACATGGATGAGCCTGCAGAATGTCATGCTAAGTGACATAAGCCAGATACAGAAAGAAAAATACTGCATGATCTCATCTATATATGGAAAAAAGAAAAAGCCAAATACATAGAAACAGAGAGGAGAATTAAATGGTGGTTACCAGGGGTTGGGGTTTTCCTCAAAAGGGATCTTCTACTCCAACTAGTGCTTACTAGCCTACTGGGTGTTGGCCCAATAGAGCAGGTTCATTACATACAATCTCTGAACACAGTTTCTACCACACAGAAGGCCCTTCTCCTCTCCTATGCTGCTCTTCTGGCCCCACTGAGCCATACGTATATTCTGAAGTTGGCTTCTATTACTCTAGGCCAACACTGTCCAATATGACTTTCAGCATAGTGACAATTTTAATTTTGCACTGTCCAATACGGTGGCCACTAGCCCCACATGACAGTTGAGCACCTACTATGCCTAGTATGACTGAGACACTGAATTTTTAATTTCATTTTATTTAATTTACATCAAAATAGCTGCATGTGGCTATATCGAACAGCACAGCTTTAGATTCTACTGACTCCATGTATTGCCTTATTTTCCTTCAAAAACGGAATGCAAAGTTGTTCGTTTCTATATCTCTTTTGCTTGTATAAATCTTATCTTTGGAGCTGGGCCCTTAGCATACGATAAGAAGGACTTTAAAGATAGGAAGTACCTACCCCTGTGGATTCTGGTCATGCTATTGGTACATAGTGCTGAGCACAGAGGCGGTCGTCTCAATGAATTCCCGCTAACATTAGATAGCAGGCTCAAAACAGGCAGACATAGAATACAAGGGCTTCGGAACTGAGACACCTAAGTAGCTGCTGGTGTACTAAAGGGGTGTGGGGTGGAATGTAGATTCCTAGGAAGAAGCTAATAGCTCCCCTGTTACAGAGGTCAGTGCCTAGCGCCAAGATGAAGGCAGACTTTAGTCCTGGCCAAGCATGTACTTCAACTCCTCAGAGGCCTTCCTGCCGTTTTCTGGAATTCTCTGGCACCTCAGAAGTGGCTTATGTCTGAGTAATGTCTGAGGCAGAGTGCAGAGAGGTGACTACAGTCAGGAGGCCAAAGGGAGCAAGAACCCCTCAGGGTGCTAACTGGAGGCACTAACGGCGATGTTCCTGAGAACCAGGTAATATGCCTAGGAACCCAGAATTCTCCACTCCCTTTGCCAAGCCTCAAAAAACCCCTCACTGGGCCTCTCTGAAGTGGGGATGCAACTGCAGAGGCCAAAGAGAAGAAGCTGGGTGCGATACCTGTGATGTGGGCCCTGTCACCACTGCTGGTTCTCAGGTTCTGCCCACAAGGCTAGGTCGTGCTCAGAGGCAAAGGCAGTGAGGAACAGGGCCTTGAGAGCAGGCTCAGCAACAGATTGAAAGGAAAAAGGGCAGAGGTGCCCGTGAGACAAGAAGACTGAAGAAATAGAGGAGTTAAGGCCTATTAGAGAATGTTCATCAGACTCTCACAGGCCAGCCAGGCCCTTCCACAGGTCCAACAGGGACTTCAAAACAGAGGAAGGCCAAGTTGCAAGATGAAGACAGACTTGAAAGGAAGAGGGTTGGGAGGCTGGGATATTATGGTGCATACTCTGAACATCAGGCAGCCTGGGAGGTCCTCATGTGGAGTTCGAAGAAGCTTGAATACCTGCGTTCAGGGAGAGGTGGAAGAAGGACAGCCATGGAGAGACCTGCTATCCAGGTGCCCAGGCTTCCACGGGAAGATGCCCTTGACTGACTCAGGGTGGATGAGAACAGCAGGAAGGTGCCTGGGTACCTGAGTGCATTACAGATGGTCAGCCTGGGATGGCAGCCGCCCTTATCCAGTCCAAGAGGAGGAAGTATGGGGTCTGTTTGCTGTGGTCCACCACCTGGCCCTGCACTGGCATCTCCTGTCCAAGGATAGGAGCATCACTAGAATAATTAAACTAAAACCATTTTGTGATGAATTTTAACTTTTGAAACGTTTAAATCTTTATATAATTAAAAATAAGTTAAAAAGAGAGAGAGAGAGATCTCAGCCCTTGTGGCTCAAGCAGCTAGGGTGCCAGACACATGCACCTGAGCTGGCGGGTTCAAATCAGCCCAGGCCCACCAAACGACAATGACAACTGCAACCAAAAAATAGCCGGGCATTGTGGCAGGCGCCTGTGGTCCCAGCTACCTGGGAGGTGGTGGCAGGAGAATTGCTTGAGCCCAGGAGTTGGAGGTTGCTGTGAGCTGTGACGTGATGGCTCTCTACCCAAGGCGACAGCTTGAGGCTCTGTCTCAAAATAAAAGGGAGAGGAGCATTGGGTTAAGTAGCCTGATTCAAAAAGTCCTTGGCCTCTCCCTCATCTCTTCCTCCACCTTTGGCCTCAGAGACAGACTCTGCAGGGCACAATCCCTGGTCCCTGCCCCACCACATCCCTCCTCACTGTCCAGTTGACTCCTCCTCCATCTCACCACATCCCTGCAGAGGGACCACCGGCGACCTACCTGTTGCCAAACTGCTGAAGCCTCCTCTTTCTTCAGGATCTGCTCGCCTTCAAGCCCCTCTTGGGAGAGTATTTGCCTGAAGTTTCTGGGGCCCCCTTCATCCCCTTCTTTTGCCCACACTGTATGTGTCAGAGCTCCTTGTCACTCTCCCTGCCCCACCCTGGAGTACTTGTCATGGCTTTTAACTACCATACCAATAGCTCCAGTGCAAATCTCAATTTTGGAGTCCTAGGTCCATATTTCTAACTTGCTCCTTAACAACATTGTCCAAATGTTCTGCAGACACTTCAAACTCAGCATGCTTAAGGTTATGATTCTTCCCTCTTCTCCCCTTGAAACGTGATTCCCTTTGTTATATTTATAAATAGTAAGTATCATTCTGCCCATTAACAAATATCCAGCTCCTAATGCATTTACTCCCCTTCCTCCTGTTGGCAGTGCCTGGCTTTCTTTTCTTTGAGACAGAGCCTCAAGCTGTCACCCTGGATAGACTGCTGTCACATCACAGCTCACAGCAACCTCCAATTCCTGGCTCAAGCGAGTCTCTTGCCTCCGCCTCCCAAATAGCTGGGACCACAGGCGCCCGCCACAACGCCCGGCCATTTTTTGGTTGCAGCCATCATTGTTGTTTGGCAGGCCCAGGCTGGATTCGAACCCGCCAGCTCAGGTGTACATGGCTGGCGCCTTAGCCCATTGAGCCACAGGCGCCGAGCCAGTGCCTGGCTTTCCATTCAGGAAGCCTCTTCCCTTCCCTCCTGCCTCTTCCCTTCCACCACAGCCCATGTGCCTCTGAGGAAGGTAGTGCCAGGCATGGTCCCTGGTTTTCAGCATATCTTCTCTTCCTGGCTACCAAGTTTGGTTTAGGAATAAGCAGTACAGATGTGAAGAGATGCTCTCTGGAACAGAATTGTCTCACCCTTATACGCTTCTTGGATAGCTGCTTGCCCATCCTGGATATAAATAAGCAAGTATCCAGCTCTCAGAACACTCTGTGATTATGGAGGTAGCCAATTTTAGGATGAAGCAGATACCCTGGAAATCTGAGAAGAAAAAGAGAAAAACTGCGTCTTTGGTAATATTGTTGAACTTCTGGCTCAAACCTCACCTAAAAGTCACCTTACCCTTGGCATTGTAAATAAATCGCCTTTATAGTTTAAGACTATTGGAATTGGGTTTTCTATTACAGGCATATCTCATTTTATTGCACTTAATTTTATTACGCTCCAAGAGTAATAAGTTTTTTACAAATTGATGGTTGGTGGTAACCTTGCATAGAGTAATTCTATAGACACCGTTTTTTCTAGCAGCATATTCTCACTGTATCTCTATGTCAGCGTTCTTTAAATAATGGTACGTGTATTACAATTTTTTTTAGACATAATGCTATTGAACATTTAATAGGCTACAATATAGTATAAACATTTAATTTTTATGTGCAATGGAAAACCAAAAAATTTATGTGATTTGTTTTATTGGGATGGTCACTTTATTACAGTGGTCTGGAACTGAACCTGCAACATCTCCTAGATATACCTGTACTTGTAACCCAAAGCACTCTCAGTGATGCAACTATAATAGTGGAAGTTCCTAACTATAATAGTAGTAGGTCCTTAATAATGATTTATTGAATTGAATAGACTCCTAAGATGCATTAATTATGCATTGACTTCCAGGTAATCTAATGCCTTGATCCCTTTGAACTACACACATCTCGTTCAGGAAGCTCTTCAGTGACAGAGACTGCTCATTTTTACAAGTTAGCCATGATGCGCCTAGTAGGTCTCATGAAAGTCCTCACATGACACCATGGAGGTAGCTAGCATGCTGCCTACACATGAACCCAATTCTCTATCCATTTCAATTTCTTTGCCTCTAAATCCAGGTGATAAAACTTTCTTCTACCACCCTGAGGTCATGAAAAAATGGGGAAATCAAAGGTATTAAATTCTGTAAGATTTTATTTTTCACTGCAAGAAAATATAGGGCAGCACCTATGACTCAAGGAATAGGGCGTCATCCCATCTACACTAACCCTAACCTTAAACCCCAGGTTTACGCCCGGCCCAGTCAAAACAGCAAAAAAATAAAATAAAATAAAATATAGACAACATCTGTATAAAGCAGCCCTCCTCACCTTTGGAGGAACAATTTTTGTCTTAGGAAACTTATGAAAAGAACTTATATGGCTCAGCGCCTGTAGGACAGTGGTTACAGTGCCGGCCATTTGCACCAAGAGTGGAGTATTAGAACCTGGCCCAGGCCAGCTAAACAACAATGACAACTGAAACAAAACATTTGGGCGTTGTGGCAGGCACCTGTAGTCCCACCTACTTGGGAGACTAAGGCAAGAGAATTGCTTAAGCCCAAGAGTTTGAGGTTGCCGTAAGCTGTGATGCCACAGCACTCTACCGAGAGCAAAGTAGTGAGACTCTGTCTCAAAAAAAAAAGAAAGAAAATGAAAAAAACCTGTAGCTTGGCTCATTGAGCTGAGGAACTCTCTAATGAGAGGTCAAAATCACAAACCAAACCTCAGTTCATTATCCCAAAACAAACATATCAAATGACAATAAAATCTTTAAGATGAGCAAGTTGAATTACATCACAGGTTTTCAACCATACTGTTCCAGCACACTGGTAAATCACAACCCCATTTGTAACACACGTTATAAGTAATTGCTTGCTAATTATTCTATAAGTTACATGGTTTACTATAGTGAACATCTGCTGGTTTTGCCCCCTCAGCTTCCATCCTCCCATTTGCTAGTTACATCCCCTCAGTTTTCCTTTGAGGAATACTCTGCACTTCCTCTTAGTCCATATAGCTCAAATGAGGCTGACCCAGCCACCCTTCTCCAATCCTGGAGAGAAAGAGAGAAGATACAGTCCTAGCCAATCAGCATATCCCATTGTCCTGAATACAGTGGCTGATTCAGCGATAAGTGACTTGATCCCAAACCAGTCCAATGAGTCTTAATCCTAGAATTTACACTGGAACTATTGGGAAAAGAAAGATCTCCTTTCACAGAGGGTGCTAAGCTTTGAGGATACAAGCCTAAGCCTGCCAACATCCATTTATCATTCATGAAGAGACTCCATCTGACAATGTCAGTACAGAGAAAAGCAGATCATAGAGACGGATAATCTGATGAAACCATTTGAACCCCCGGATTTAGCCATGACTGAAGCATGTACTCCTACAATTGCTTCTATTTCACAAATCAATAATTTTCAACTCTGTTTTAAGTCAGTTTAGGTCAGGGTTTTGTTCCATGTAGGAATCCTAAGTTTGTATTTTTTGAAAATAAATCACAGTGAAATCAGGTTACTCTTATAATGACCTCACCCAGTTGCCTTCTGATATGCTTTCTTGAGTGAGAGAGAGTAGGGTGGGAAAGGATCCAAGGCCAGCAAAGGCATTTGGCCTACAGTTTAAGGGGTCACTTAAAGTAAAAGTCCAAAAATCTGAGCCTACCAAAGTAATGTGTTGGGTTCACGCCCAGGATTCATCTGTTTCTTCACAGGACTTTTATCATCATGGAACATTTCTGTCTATAGCATTTTGTATTTCCTCAAGCACCTGCCCAACTCATAGGCACCTTTGCTCCTATACAATTCAGTGCAGCCAGAAGTAATTATGATACCACTTTACAGGTGGAGAGACCAAATGTGAGAAAGGTGAAGTGACTTGCCAGCCACAGAGCAGAGGACAGTCAAGTTAGGGTTGTTTGCCCTAACCAGCTTCCTTTCCTCCTCCTGTAAAGGCAAAATGAGATCATAGCTAGAAAAGCACTTTGGAAGGAAAGAAACTCTATTGATGCCAGATGTATTATTATGAAGCCAAACTTAAGAATGGGGTGACCTTGTTATCACCCCCAGAGGTGGAGATGCTTACGGATCTACTCTGCTTAATCTCCTGGTACCCTGGGGAGAGTATCTGGGGCTTTCTCCAACAGGGCTAAGTCTTGCATGTTCCTGACATCACTTTCTCCAGAAGGGATTCATCAGGAAGAAAGGAATGACATCCCTTCATTCCTTGAAAACATCACCACCCTTATGCCTGACTCAGGGCAATCCGAATGTCAGAGGATAATAGTGCAGATATCAGAAAACAAACTTTATAGACAGTGTGGACATATGGTTTGTTTGGGAAAATGGATTCGTCATATGAAAGATATATGACACCAGATAAAACATCCTGACAATATTACACACTGGCGGGGGGGGGCATGAACATATTATTTTGAAAGTACACTGTTATGACATTTTAAAGATTCCAGAGTGAATGCTGAGCAGATCCAGAGGCTAATGTGATACTGGAATATGGAACTCCGCAGGACCATAAAGAATCATCCACTTTTCATCACTAAGTACATTTCTCGTTTTCTTCTCCTTTCAAATCATGAAATTCAGGGCAGGGACATTCTGAGCAAATTTGCCATGGGAATATTTTGAAGAATATAATATAAAAGTAATGATAAAGTCTTACTTGGGAACATTTTGAAAATAATTCAAATAACGTTAAATTTAAAATTTATCCAAATTGCAACATTTTCGACTTGAAAGACCAGCAAACTATAAAGTCTGCTTATTTTAACTCTTGCCAGCTATCCAACATAAAGGACTGCCATCCTTTGCCAGGAAGAATTCTGTATGATGAGATTTGTTTATTTGTTCATTTTCTACTCATATGAGGTCTTATAACATGCAGTTTCCTTACATGCTGATGCAGTAAAGATTTTCAAAGGGATTATTATGTATAGGCTTTCACACACCTGCTATCTTAAGCCTCATGGCAGACCTAAGTGGTAGATTACGCTACCCTCTTTTTATAGATGAGAAAATGGAGGGTTAGAGGATTTATGTAGCTTTCCCATGGTTACACTGGCAGGAGGATACAGAGCCAGGATTTGTTCAGTGGTTCTCAACATTCCTAATGCTGCAGCCCTTTAATACAGTTACTGTGGGTCACAACCCACAGGTTGAGAACCACTGATTTATATCATGCAATACTTCGAATTCCTGTGTACCACAACCATTCAACCTGAAAGAGATGGAGGCATTCACTGGTCTCCAGGCATGCGCCAGGCACTAGGTCAATGGTGATAGGAAGATGCTAGAACTGAAACCTGTAGGAGCAGGCAACAGCAGACGATAGTGTCCAAAGATCCGGGTTGGTTCTAGCAGGTGTCAGTATCTGGAGATTTACACAACAGTAAGAAATGGGGGTAGGGATAGGAGAGAATCCACTTCCCTGGATAAGGGATCCCAAAGAGCATATGCAGGTCTAAGAGAGTTTCCCTTCTGGGTTAGGTTAACTCTTTACCAGAATTATTATCTTTGTAAGAATAGAAACAAGAAAGAAGTCAGCCAAGTAGGCAGTTGTCTACTGTGAACCAAAGTAAACCGCCAGACGCCACAGAATGAAAAAGGACTGTGGCTCATCTGGGTCTTAGGAAGATTGGATCTCGGTTTGGAAGCTAGAAGGTTATAATTCAAAGCAGCAGGTTTATTTATGAACTCTTAAAACTGGTGCTCACTGGTCTCCAGCGGCGTGACTCGGTCATTTCCTTTCCCTTTCCTTCTGCTCCTCCTGCTCCCATTGCCCCTAGCCCCTCCTCTCTAACCCGCTTGTTAGGGCTACTGCTACTTCGGGAATTCCACATACTGTTTCTTCCTCTCTGGGTATCTTTTGGCTTTGCCCTATCAGAGTTGTAGTTCTGTTTCTCTCCGTTTCTCTTACTGAGTTCAAACTCCTATGAGAGGGGCGGCTCCTGTGGCTCAGCGAGTAGGGCGCCAGCCCCATATACTGAAGGTGGTGGGTTCAAGCCCGACCTTGGCAGAGCTGCAAAACAAATAGCTGGGTGCTGTGGCAGGCGCCTGTAGTCTCAGCTACTAGAGAGGCTGAGGCAAGAGAATCTCTTAAGCCCAAGAGCTGAAGGTTGCTGTGAGCTGTGTGATGCCACGGCACTCTACCCAGGGCGATAAAGTGAGACTCTGTCTCTACAAAAAAAAAAAAAAGAAAACTCCTATGAGAGAACATCTGATTGGTTCACTTAATCACTATTTCCCTCTTGTGCAAAATTTTTGCACCAGGCTGCCTTATAGGCTGTGGGCTGACCTATGCACTAGCTGCCCTAGGGTCAAGTGCTCACTCCTCATCTAATCAGCCAGAACCCTGGAACTGAGATAGGGGTAGGGTTCTGTGGTACAGAGCATGACCACCTACCTCTGCGTAAAGATGAGCTTAAGGCCATTTTCTCAGCAACCAACCATAGGGGTAGGGTTGCAAGATAAAATATAGTATACAAGGGCTGGGCACAGTAGCTCACACCTGTAATCCTAGCACTCAGGCAGGCCAAGACTGGTGGATCGCTTGAGCTCACGAGTTTGAAACCAGCCTGACCAAGAGCAAGATCTCATCTCTAAAAATAGCCAGGCATTGTGGCAGGCACCTGTAGTCCCAGCTACTCAGGAGGCTGAGACAACAGGATCACTTGAGCTCAAGAGTTTGAAATCGCTGTGAGTTATGACACCATGGCACTCTACCAAGGGCAAGAATATGAGACTCTGTCTCCAAAAACCATATATATATATATACACAGTTAACCATATATATATATATATATATATATATACACAGTTACATACACAGTTAACTTTGAATTTCAATAAACAATGAATAATTTTCTTTCTTTTTTTTTTTTTTGCAGCTTTTGGCTGGGGCCAGGTTTGAACCCGCCACCTCTGATATATGGGGCTGGTGCCCCACTCCTTTGAGCCACAGGCACCACCCAACAATGAATAATTTTCTTTAAAAATTCCCAATATCAGGCAGTGCCTGTGGTTCAGTGAGTAGGGCACCAGCCCAACATACCAAGGGTGGCAGGTTCAAACTCAGCCCCGGCCGAACTGCAACAAAATATAGCCAGGCGGGCTCGGCGCCTGTGGCTCAGTGGGCTAAGGCACCAGCCACGCACACCTGAGCTGGTGGGTTCAAATCCAACCCAGGCCCACCAAACAACAATGATGGCTGCAACCAAAAAAAATGGCTGGGCATTGTGGCAGGCGCCTGCAGTCCCAGCTACTTGGGAGGTGGAGGCAGGAGACTCGCTTGAGCCCAGGAATTGGAGGTTGCTGTGAGCTGTGATGCTAGAGCACTCTATCCAGGGTGACAGCTTGAGGCTTTGTTCCAAAAAATAAATAAATATATATATATATATATATATATAGTCAGGCGGCTCGGCGCCTGTGGCTCAATGGGCTAAGGTGCCAGCCACATACACCTGAGCTGGCGGGTTCAAATCCAGCCTGGGGCCGCCAAGCAACAATGACAGCTGCAACCAAAACAATGGCCCGGCGTTGTGGCTGGTGCCTATAGTCCCAGCTACTTGGGAGGCAGAGGCAGGAGACTCGCTTGAGTCCAGGAATTGGAGGTTGCTGTGAGCTGTGATGCCACAGCACTCTACCCAGGGTGACATCTTGAGTCTCTGTCTCTACAAAAAAAAAAAAAAAAAAATTCCCGATATCCCAAATATTGCATGAGACTTGCAAGTGCTGTGTTAATTATCTGAAATTTAAATTCAACAGGGTGTCCCACATTCTTATTTGTTCAATCTGGCAATGCTATATGGGAGAACCATTAGAAGGACTTGTGTCTGTCCTTCTGCAATTTGGCCAAACCAAAAGATAAAGGAGGTTAAAGACCTAAGACCATTGATGCAGCGACAGACATCCAAACTAGTCTCCAAAGTCAAAGAACAGGAAGCAGGCACAGGAGACCAGAGACTGCAAGCCCAGGCTCTAGGGAAGGGATCCACAGGTGAAAAAAGTAGGAAGAAGGTGGGTCCATTCACACACCTGATGCAGAAAGCTTTTGTCCTCCACTGTCTTTTATGATCTTCACGGGCAGCATGTGGGAGAGGCCCCCCCACTCCAAAGACAGGTGAAGGCAACAGAATTAGCTCGTGAGCTGTCATAGGAATATTGTCCAGTTCCCAGGATGACTTAGTTTACAAGATCTAGGCAGCAAGCAGAGCCCTGGCAGAGAGGGTACAGAGCAGAAAGTTTAAGCAGAAACCAGCTGTTTTGATTAGGCAAAGGTAGCCATGCGCTGAAGTTCAGGAGGCAAGTGAGTCTCTGGGACATACTCCATGCCATTGGGATACTAGGCTCAGATGAGCACAGTTAATTCGAAGTCCTACTTTTTTTTTTTTTGAGACAGAACCTCAAGCTGTCACCCTGGATAGAGTGCCGTGGCATCACAGCTCACGGCAACCTGCAATTCCTGGGCTCAAGTAAGTCTCCTGCCTCTACCTCCCAAGTAGCTGGGACTACAGGTGCCTGCCACAACGCCCAGCCACTTTTTGGTTGCAGCCGTCATTGATGTTCAGCAGGCCCAGGCTGGATTCGAACCCCCCAGCTCAGGTGTACGTGGCTGGCACCTTAGCTGCTTGAGCCACAGACGCCGAGCCAGAAGTCCTACTTTTTTTTAAGAGACAGAGTTGGAGTCTTGTCTTGCTCAGACTGGTCTCAAACTCCTGACCTCAAGCAATCCACCCACCTCAGCCTCCCAAAGTGCTTGGATTACAGTCATGAGCCACCACACCCAGCTCGAAGTCCTTCTTCTGCAGGCTGGAGACTCCAACCACCTGCCAAGATAAGGGTGGTTGGTGAGACTCCAATCACTTGCCAAAGAAGAGTCTGATCTACCAGTAAGTGAGGCAAGAGAAGGCTGGACTTAGCAACTCAGACTGTTGTGATTGTTTCAACTTTCCCTTCCTGGGATACTGGGAGTTCTATCCAGGCTGGACTTCCCCAGAGCTGAGCCTGGGCACAGGGCGGAGAGGAAGAAAATGCAAGACTTGGATGAATGAGGAGCAATAATTAGGTTCCAAACAGTTTCAGCAAAGTCAATCCAGCAAGATCACCAGAGCAGTTGGGGAGGCAACGGCCTTGAGAGAATCCTCTCAGATAAATGTCCCCATGGTGTCTGCATCAATCCTGTGGGCAGCAGATAGGAGTGAGGGGCACTGTTTGGTTTGGACTATCTTTGCTTTGTTTTTATCTTTTTGCACCACAATGCACACTTTGTATACTAGATTACCTTCACTATGTAGCTTGCATGCTAATATTTTCTAATCTTACTTCATTTTTATGTTTTTTAAAAATGTGACAATAAATTGATTTCACAGTCCATTAGTGGGTAATAGCTCACAGTTTGAAACGGTGAGTTAGATTTATGTACCCTTTCACTCTTCCTTTTTTCTGTCACTAGCCCTTGTCAATGCCATGTTGTGAGACATCTACCCTTACCATAAAAATTCTTCCCTGAGGGCTGTTTCCCACTTCCTTCCCATGGGCTTCCCAAAAGGAGAGAGGTTACGGATCCCTGTGTCTACATATGACATTTCTAACCTGAGCATATCTGATTGGAGAAGGGTGGACAATTGACCCAAAATGGACCACCAAATTTTTTTTCCCAAGAATTTCAAATTAGGTCTTTGAGATAATAATTGGATGGTGGGTGGTATTTGAGTCAGAGCCATAACATAGGACTGTACAAGTGTATACACAATTTTAGGGATTACCAATCACATAAACCCTAATGTAAAAAAGTGCCTACTAGAGTTTCTCAGTGTATAACCTGTAAACCTGAACATGACAACCCTGCTAGAGCGCAAAGGTAATTTATTTCCAGGACTAAAAAAAGCCATATTCTGTTAATTACATGTAAAACAAGGTTAAAATTTTTTTATAATATTACCAACTAGAACCTGAATTTATCTTAGAGAAAGAATTGTCTTTTTATGGGAAAGGACCTTGATAAGCTGCTTAAAGGAATCTTTCAATAACAAACACAAGCTGGTGCCAAGACATTTGAGGAGAAGGGAAGCCACTCTGTTTGAGACAAAGGGAAAAAGTCTTAGTTTTTCTCCTAAAATGCAAAGAATGAATTGAGCAGTGCTTTATGAAGAGGAAGCTGGTAGACCACAGCATAGGATGCCAATCTGTAAGCAGTAGTGAAAACTTTGTTAGGGCAATAAAAATACCACTGAAATTGTGAAGAAAATGGGAAATGAGAGGTTACCAAAACTTCTCAGAAAGAGAAGGGTGTGTTTGTAACAGATAAGTCATGTGGGGTCATAGTGAGCCTCCAGAGAAATAATTGCATAAAAAATAGATAGTAGGCTTTAAAACAATGGATTCTAAACAGGGTGGGTTGGGCTAAGCACAGTTATTTTATTTTATCCAGTGAGGTGTGCAGATAATTATAGGAGCCAGATCTGGATTGTTCAGGATGACAGAGTAGAGGCTGAGCATTGTTCTCCTACTTTGCTTTTTCCCCATGCCTCCAAGGCAGGGTTCTGTTTCCCCTGCAAAAATCTATCTGAAAACATACCCAATTATTAGTCTTCCTGGGGTATCAATTTATTAGTCCATCCATAGTATCCAAGAGCTTTTGTCTGGCTCTTGGTACAAGTAAAGGGGGAAAAGAAAAATAAAGGAAGTATAAACCAAAATCAAATTTTATGCTCCCACCCCCCAGCTAACTGAATGAACCCCTTCTTGGCCAAAGGGATCCCAGAAATATCCTAAAGCCAAGCTGCTGGCCATGGGAAGAGAGGTCAGCTGGCCTTCCCTTCATGTTCCCCTTTCCTCCTTGGAACTATCTTTTGGAACTGATTAACAAACCTAGGTCTTTCCAGAGCAGAGCTCAAACCACACCTGCAGGTCCTCAATTTACTTAACAGATGCCTTCAGTCTGGGTATAGGTCCATTGGCTTGTCTCTGATTATCATACTTCCTTAACTTAAAACATTCTAAGCCTTTAGACAATGTTTCATTTCTTTAACCAATTACAAATCAAAGTATCTTTAAACCCACCTATAACCTATAAGCCCCTACTTGGAGACATTCTGCCTTTTGGGTTCCAAACCAATGGTTACCTTCCTTGTACTGATTTATGACTCATAAGTAATTCCTATCTCCCTAAAATGTATAAAATTAAACTGTATCCCAGCCACGGTGAGTCCACTTGCTCAAGGCTTCTTGAGCGTGGCTTCAGGCCATGATCCTTATGCTTGGTTCAGAATAAACCTCTTTAAATTACTTTACAGAGTTTGGGTTCTTTTCCATTGATAGGAGAAAAAAAAGTGAAAACTAAGGAGACAGGTTTGGATCAGGTAAAGTGAAGGGCCAGGGAGTCTCACCAGTGTCTCCGTAAATGTGTCCATAAGCAACTGTCTCATTGGAGATTTGCACTACCCTGGGTATAAGCTCTTCCTCCATTTGTTCCTCACCAATTTCTCAGTACAACTTCTTGTGTGAGAAATTTGGGTGTATGCCAGTGTAACTCTGAAAAAAAGGTGGAACAGAACATAGACCATTGAGTTGTAGACTTCCAGGGAAGGAGGAATCCAACAAGAACAGAAGCTCAGGAATTCTGAGACTTCTTGGGAAGGGCTTTGGATACCCATAGGATAAGGAACTGTGAGTTAATTCCAGTTTCACCTAGACCTCAAGGGAAAGGGAAGCTCCAGCTAACACCTGGGTTCCAAACAGAGGCGCAACAAAAGTCACTGCAGAGAGAGAAAGAGTTAAGCAGAGACAGAGGGTAATCATGTTGCTTCTTATGTTAATTACATAGACTAAGCCCTGGTGACAAGTATACCAAATTGCATAATTGCTCAAAAACAATAAGAGTTTATTTTTCACTCACCCAACATCCAACTACAGACAGTTTTCCATAGGATGATTCAGAAAACCAGGTGCCTTCCAATTGATGTCTGCACTATACTCTAGGACCTCAGGCCTCATTTTCTGTATCCAGCCAGCAGGAGAGGGTTGGCAACAAGGAGGGGACACACCAGCTTCTTTGCCTGAAAATGGCCCACATCTCTTCCACTCACATTTTGTTGGCTAGAACTTAATCACATAGACAAATGTAATTGCCTGTACAGCCACAGAAGTGTGGGCTAGCCATGATCAGGAAGCAGTAGTAGAAATAGATTTTTAGTAAGCAGCTGTCAGTTATCATAGTGACGATACCATGACTGGATACCAACTGTCCATTCATGCCCTTCTTCCCTTTTGGAGACTACACTCATGCCCTGCTCAAGGAAAACAAACCAAAGTCCCATTTAGTCACTACATCTACCTTAACATCCAGGATGCTGGAGGATGCAATATTATCTCAATCAGGTCTATATGTGGCTCCTGGTGGTCTAGCCATTTATTAATAAAAAGACCAGCGATTTGCCCTTCTAACACATACCTACTGTACTATGGTGAAACTGAATCTTGGTAACTCCAATAACACTCCTATTCAGAAAAAAGAAAAAAGGGAAGAACATAGTCCTTGGTTAATAGCATGATGGAGGGCGTCACCTGTGGCTCAGTGGGTAGGGCGCCAGCCCCATATACCAAGAGTGGCGGGTTCAAACCCAACCTCAGCCAAATTGCAATAAAAAATAGCCAGGCATTGTGGCAGGCACCTGTAGTCCCAGCTACTCAGGAGGCTGAGGCAAGAGAATCCCCCAAGCCCAAGAGTTGGAGGTTGCTGTGAGCTGTGATGCCACCGCACTCTAAAAAAATAATAATAGGGTGGTGCCTGTGGCTCAATGGAGTACGGCGTCGGTCCCATATGCTGGAGGTGGCAGGTTCAAACCCAGCCCCAGCCAAAAAAAAATAAAAAAATAAAAATAAATAAATAAATAAAAAAGAAATGTTGCTTTCAAGTGGAGTGAAAGTTAAAAAATATATATATAGGCTCGGCGCCTGTGGCTCAATGGGCTAAGGCGCCAGCCATGTACACCTGAGCTGGCAGGTTTGAATCCAGCCCGGGCCGGCCAAACAATGACGGCTGCAACCAAAAAATGGCCGGGCATTGTGGCGGGCGCCTGCAGTCCCAGCTACTTGGGAGGCGGAGACAGGAGACTCGCTTGAGCCCAGGAATTGGAGGTTGCTGTGAACTGTGATGCCACAGCACTCTACCCAGGGTGACAGCTTGAGGCTCTGTCTCCCCAAAAAATAAATAAATAAATAAATAAAAATAAAAAAGTAATAGTAATAGCATGATGGAATCCTGCCAGGTGGGCACCATGAAGACCCTCTGCGTGACTGCAAAGGGGAGAAATATGCCTTCCTTAGTCCCTTAATCTGCTCTCTGGGAGGAATTCCTTCTCTATTTTTCTTTAGGGCCTCTTACTGTACTTTCTAGAATATCCTTTCTTACTCCTTTTCCTTTTTTTTTTTTTTTTTTTGCCGTTTTTTTGGCCGGGGCTGAGTTTGAACCTGCCACTTCCGGCATATGGGGCCAGCGCCCTACTCCTTTGAACCACAAGTGCCACCCCTTTTGTTTTAAAGACAGTGTCTCATTATGTCATCCTTAGTAGAGTGCATGATGTCACAGCTCACAGCAACCTCAAACTCTTGGGCTTAAGCGATTCTCTTGCCTCAGCCTCCCAAGTAGCTGGGACTACAGGTGCCTGCCATAATGCCCGGCTATTTTTTTTGGGTTGTAGTTGGTCCAGGCTGGATTCAAACCCATCAGCTCCGCTGTATGTGGCTGGCACCCTAGCTACTAAACTACAAGTGCTGAGCCTCTTACTCATTTTCTTTTGTGACCATTTTGCAGTACACTTCTTGAAGACCGAACACTCCTTATAGCTATGTAAAAAACAAAATTGCAACCAATTTAAAGACCTCAATTGGTAGCCGGGCGCTGTGGCGGGCGCCTGTAGTCCCAGCTACTAGGGAGGCTGAGGCAAGAGAATCGCTTAAGCCCAAGAGCTGGAGGTTGCTGTGAGCAGTGTGACGCCACGACACTCTACCCCGGGTGATAATGTTAAAATCTGTATCTAAAAAAAAAAAAAAAAAAAAAAAACACATAACTATGAGATATCAAATGGGTACTGTTTTAAGTTTATCTATTTGGGATCATTTGTTGTGGTAGCAATAGAAAACTAATTAAAGACATTTTGAAATGTAGACTCTAGCTATGACGCCAAATACCAAACCAGAATCCAGAAGGTTCTATCATTAAAAGAAAGCAGAAGAGAAGGTTCACTGGGGCTAAGCAGCAGGCTCTTCAGCAGTGTTTGCAAAATTGTGGCCTCTGGTTACTCATCTAACTGGGGGATCTTCTAGCTTCTTTTCCTGTGATCTGATATTATCAGTACACTAAGGGTATAATGAGGCTATAGTATGGGCTGTATTTGTACATCTGCATATGGGCTGTTTTTGTACATTCTGCATAGAAAATCTGAGCAGTCATTTCATCTTCTTTTTACCACATGGAGATGCTTGATCACCCTGGTTGGCTTTTTCTCTCTCTGCTTTACCATGCCACAAATATGACATGAAGAGAAAAACATGACAATAAGTGACAAGAAGAGAAAAACATCAGTAATAGTAAACAAATAAGATACATTTCCTGAGCTGCATGAGCTGGCATAATTTCTGTAGACCTAAAGGTACTCCATTTGCAGAGATGAAGGTGGAATTCAGAGTGATATTTTAAATATAGAAGTGATTCCAGGGGTGACACCTGGGGCTCCAGGAGTAGGGCGCCAGCCCCATATATCGGAGGTGGTGGGTTCAAACCCTGCCCCAGCCAAAAGCTGCAAAAAAAAAAAAAAAAAAAAAAGAATAAGAAAAAGAAAAAAAAAAGAAGTGATTCCAGTAAATCTATTCTTCATGGCTGATTGGAAGCTGCTATGGCAAGGTCACTGGAAACAGCAATGGAATAGGAAGGCAACGCCAGAGAAGGGAGCAAGAGAAGAGGCTGATTTAAGCTTTCAGCTAATTATGCATTTCACGAATGTAAGTTAAAAGAGGCAATGTTTCACAAGCATACAGAAGAGTAGACTTACAGTTATCAAAATAATAAATAGAATTTGGATCAAACTTATTTCTTCTTTTCAATTACTTTTCTCCTCAAGCCAAGACTACAATTAAAATGCTCATTTCTATATATGACACCAAAAAAGAAGAGGAGGAGGAGGAGGAGGAGGAGAAGGAGAAGGAAAGAAGGAGGGAAGGAAGGGAGGGAGGGAGGGGGGAGGAAGGAAAGAAAGGAGAAAAGAAATGAAATTAAGAGTGGCAGAATATAAAAGAAGGTAACATACAGTAAATTTCTCATTAAGTCTGATGCAAATTTATGTTTGACTCTAAGGCATTAAAGTCATTGATTACTTTCAGGACCAAGTAAGTCTGCTCTCAAAAGCTTCACCTAGCAGTATAATGAACCTTCAACATATGGTAACAGATGATTAAGTGATAATGTGTAAGGTTATGACCTTCCCTACTAGGGTTTGATTTTGTTTTTGTTCCATTTAAAATCTTGTAAGATCTTAATTTTCTCTGATAAAGGTTTACTTAAGAAACAAAACTCATTAAGCTCTAAAGAACTCATAAAAATTCAAGTATACCTTCCCTCTGAAGTACCAACTACATATAAAGCAATGCAATAAAGTAAAATTAAGCTTTTTAAAATTTTCAAGTATCTTGGTAATTGACAGGTTTGGAGTCAAGTTTGTTTGTTTGTCTGTTTGTTTGAGTTTTCTCCCCAAGAATCCAATGAGTCAGAAATTTCTTTAAGAAAACTTGGCCGTCTGTATTTTTAAGGTGAACTCATCATTTAGGAATTGTGAAGACCCTCAGGTTTCGGAGAGTTCAATGTTATATCATTATTATTATTATCATCATCATCATCATTATTTTGAGACAGAGTCTCACTCTGTTGTTCAGGCTAGTGTGCTGTGGTGTCATAGCTCTCATCAATGTCAAATGATAGGACTCAAGTGGTCCTGCTGCCTCGGCCTCCCAGAGCGCTGGGATTAGGGATGTGAGCCACTGCCCCTGACCAAAACACTCTTAAAGCTCTTAGAAACCAACCCCATTGCATCTTTATTTACTTTCAGTCTCCAAGACTGTGAGATAGTCACTTTCTGTTGGTTCAGCCACCCTGTTTGTGGCAGTAATTTATTAAGAAAGCTCTGGAAAATGAAGACACAACCCAAAGCAACTTGTGGATAGTAATTGGGTTGTTCCCCTTTCCACAGACTTTTCAATATTGTGGAAAAGCTTTACTCCCAATGCCCCAAGGGGGTGTTCTCAATGTGAGACCACTGGTGAAGTTCTGCACAGGACAGTCTATCGGCATGTGCCCATTGTCAGGAAGTCCTGTACGAAGAGCCTGCTGTGAAATTGCTGGACTCCTTGCACTCTGTTCTTCCACTCTTCCCTACTCCCTCCATGGTTCCCACATTCATTTTCACACACACAGAAAGCATCAGCACAGGGCAGGAATCGTGTTTCACTGGAAGAAGACAGTGGTTTTGCCCATCTCCTCATGTGGTGTTGACAGCTCAACAGTGTCCTAGAAAGAAGCTTATGTTAAATAACTGGGAATCCAACTTCCTGATATTTTCCTCTGTTCTATAAAAATAGACATAAAGGTGAAAATAATATGTTCTTGAGAATAAATGCTCAAAAATAAGACCTCAGTTATCTCTAAGTTAATTAAAAAATATACCACATCTTTGTTTTTCTGGAATTATAAAAATTAATTCTAAAAAGTTTAAATGGAAGAAAAAAAGTAAGCAAGCAAGAATACCCAGGGAAATTCTGGAAAGAAGAGCAAATTACCAGAAATGTAAAGGGCTTAAAACAACATCAGTTTATTATCTCACAGTTTTTGTAGGACAGAGTTCCAGGCCTTGCATAGCTGGGTGCTCTGCTCAGGTGTCAGAAAGTTGGAATCACCATGTTGGCTGGGCTGGGCTGTCTTGTCATCCTGAGCTTGGGGTCCTCTTGTAAGATCTTTCAGGTTGTTGGCAGAATCTGGTTTTTTGCAATTGTAAGATTGCATTCTCCATTTTCCTGCTGGCTGTGAGCTGTGGGTTGCGCTCTGCAACTAGAGTTTGACTATGTTCTTTACCATGTATCTCCCTCTATCTTTAAAACCATTCATAAGGAATCTTGTCTTGCTTTGAATCTTTTTCTTCAGAAGGAGCCTAGTCCCTTCTAAGGCTTCATCTGTTTAGAGCAAACTTACCCAGGATAGTCTTTTTCTTAAGGTCAAATGTGCCTTATGATGTAACCTAATCAGGGAGTGATATTCCATTATAACACTGATGGAATTATACAGTCAAAGGCTAGGGAATTATACAAAGGCAGGAGTCACTGACGATCATCTTAGACTTCACCCTACCCCCAGCTCAGGGTATTTCTTGCAGTGCCATTCAGGATGGCAGAAATACAGCCCCCCCAAAGGAGCACTACGGAACCACAATAAGAAGTATAAAGCCTTCTCTATGTGCTGATGGAGAAAGATACATTATTAGATGAAGAAAAATGCAGAAGCAAAAGAGCATATAGGCTTCCTACCTTTGTATAAAGACTTGGGGTTTTAAAAGACCATATAGGACCATACGGAACCACAATAAGAAGTATAAAGCCTTCTCTATGTGCTGATGGAGAAAGATACATTATTAGATGAAGAAAAATGCAGAAGCAAAAGAGCATATAGGCTTCCTACCTTTGTATAAAAGACTTGGGGTATAAAAATAAGGGTTTGAGTGTGTTTACATGTGCATTTGTAGGGAGGCCATAAAGTTCATGTGCAATTTAAATTTACAGGTTAAATTTGCAAGATGGAAGGGATATCCAGGAGAGTGGTTAACGACTGGACATAATTAGGGGTGGGTGGGCAATGGATGCATGGAGAAAGGTGGGAGTCAGAGCTCTCAAAATGTGCTGTGTTTAGTATCTTCATTATTAAACAATTAAATTATATTATCCGTTAAAACTAGAATTTAAAAAATAGTGAATGGGGCATTTTTTTTTGTATATATCTAATATGTGTAGTTTCTTGCTGGATAGGGACTAAAAGAACGATTAGCATCCAGCTTCAGTTGTAAAGTAGCAGACAGTGGGAGAGCCAAATCCAACACTGACTACAATTCAAATATGAGAAATGTCATAACAGGAAAATAAGCAAATGATAAAATCTACTTTGTGGACTGAAAGGGGGAAAGTAATTCTACCAAGTGTCTGCATGACCTAGTTCTTTAGTATGTGTATCTTCCTGCCCAGCCAGGCTGCCGGCCAGAAAGGGCAGTTGGGATCATTGTCTATTGATTTGTGTAATTCAAACTTCCTCATTTGAAGAACTAGAAGTACTACATCCCTCAAATTTCATTAGACATCATTGGATCATTGATTTCCACATATTGATTAGAAGACAATATATGGTCCACATAATTTTAAAAATAACTTCTTGTAAACCATTAGTCTGTGCGAAAGTCAGAAAGTTGAATAAGTTGCCTTAATTTTTTGCTCTGATTGTTGCATGTTGAAGCATTGTCAGTACAATGTAAGCAACACATGCCTTTCAGATAATTAGATGATCCAAAGTCTCTTTTCCTACTTTTCTTTTCTACTTTCTCCAATATCATTACTGTAGCCTGGATTTAGTTTTTGATTATTTTAAAGCCTTTGTACATTCCTACTTTGAAAAATAGCAAAAGAAGTCGATTGTGTTAGTATGTGGCTTGCTTCCATGTTCCCCTCAAACCCAAATATGAGCTCTGCAGAGGGAGTATCTTTGAAATAACTCCCCCCACCCTAGTGCTCTATCCCCTTACCATAATTTTTCCCTCTTATATCTCCTACAGGACGGCATTCATGTGTTTTCCTGTTACTGTCTTCTCCACCAAAGTACATTCCATGAACAGAGCAGCATCTTTGTTCTGTTTGCACCTGTGTACAGCATGACTAATAGTTTGGCTTAACAGACATTCAAAAAAATACATAAAGAGTGAATAAATAACCAGTTTATTGAAGAATATACTCTATTCAATGGCCTCAACTGAGCTATGTTAATTCTCACTTTCCTTTCCCTAAGGATCTTGTAAGTATTAAAATAACAAAAGCTCAGCGCCTCCTCCCTGTCTTGCCAGCAGGTGCCCCTTCCTGGAAGGCAAATCATCAGGTCACTGCCTAGCAAATACCCAAAGGGGGATAGGTACCACTTTTCCTTTCTTGCTGAGTGATAGATTAAAAAGTAAATATTTGGTCTTTGTCTCAGGTTTCTGGCCCAGAGCTCCTAAAACCTTTGCAACTTACTGTCTTTTTAATGCTAATGAAGTGACTCTTGGGGGCTCCTTGAGAATGGTTCAGGATAGGGGTTGGTCTCCAAAAAACCGAGCATGTGATTGAAAGGTTACAACTCTTCAACCTGGTGCCTTGTTTCAGGGAAAAAGGGAGGGTTGGAGATTGAGTTAAATCACTAATGACCAACGATTTAATTAATTGTGCCTAAGCAATGCAGCCTTTATTTATAAGGAATAATGGAATCAGGGAACTTCCAGGACCACAAAAACATCAGTTTGCCTGGGGGCTGGTGTATCTGGAGGGGGCATGTGTGCTTTGCACCCATATTGCTCTAGGTATCTCTTGTGTTTGGTTGTTCCTGAGTTGTCTTTTTTTTTTTTTTTTTTGGTGCAGTTTTTGGCTGGGGGTGGGTTTGAACCCACCACCTCCAGTATGTGGGGTGGCACCCTACTCCTTTGAGCTACAGGCGCCGCCCTGAGTTGTATTCTTAATGACAAAGCTTGCAAATAAAATGCTTTCCTGATCTCTGTACGTTGTTTTAGCAAATTGTTGAATGAATCTGAGAAAGGAGTTGTGGGAATTCCCAAATTTGTAGTTGGCTAGGTCACAAGGGTGTATACTCTGGGCGCCCCATTGACAGTTGGCATCTAAAGAGATGGCAGTTCTCTGGAACTGACCCCTGAGCTTGTGAGTTCTGTGCTAATTCTGGATAGTCAGTCAGAAGTGAATGGAGTTTTTGAATTCAGCTGGAATTTGGATGTGGAAGATTGGAGAATGGAAAAAAGATATTACATCTGTTGTTAGAACAAGCCACATGTGCAGGCAGCCCCTGTCTCTGGGACTCCCCTCCGAGCACCTCTTCCCTGCCTGTAGAAACACTCCTTCCCTTGCACTACTTTCCTGACTGGATAACTCCTACTTGAAGAAATCCCTCAGAATCTCCCGGGGACTTGCACTTGAACATGTCAGACTGAGTGGTTCTGTCGGGAAGATGGTTGAGTAAATCCTAGGTGTATGGGTTTTGATTACTTTCATTTGTGTGAACTTTGAGGGTTTTTTTATCTGCAATTCCGAGGCAATGGAAAAGATTCCAGTCTTCCCTCCCTGAAATGAGCAAATAACTATTAAACTTCCTATTGTGTATATTTGATTTGGTTGACTAAAATTGTAAGGCCCTGAAAGACTTTTATGCAGGAGAATGTTGAAATCTATCCTATGACCAACCAGACTTCTGACTGCTGTCTGAAAGATCAGTATTCACATTCTCCAATGATCATGTTAGGGATTCTTAGAGTTAAACATAAATAATAATTAGCTTACAATAAAATTGTTTTAAAAACAATTACAAGATAAAACCCATTGACAGGGTAGAGATGCAATCAAAACTTGAAATTATATAATAATTCTAAGTAAAAATTAAATTAAGCTCTTATCATTTTGGAAGCAAATGTAAATAGGTGAGAATCCTATGCTACTTCAGGCTTTTTTGTCTTAATAATAAGCTACCTGCCCTGCTTCACAGAATTGTTAAGTACCTCAGTGGAATTCTTAGTATGATTTCTTTTATAAGAGGCCCTAAAGGCTGGGATAAAAAGGTTAAAGTACAAAGGACAATAACAAATATTACCATAAATGAGGGCTTAATATATTCCAGGTATTATACAAAGCACTTTACATATGTGATCCAACTTGATATTCATAGAAAGCCTGTGAAGTAATGGTTATTATTGTGATGTATGGATGAGATAATTTGTTTTGTGGTGGTTCAAGAAAATCATACCGATTTCCCAAACTCACACGGGTAATGGCTATCAGAACCAGGGATCAGGGTTAGGTTCTTTTGACTCTGTGTCTGTGATGTACACCAGTGTTTGCCAAGTCATGCTTGTAAATGACTCCATGCTGGTCCATAAATAAATTTTTACTCATCAGTAATAAAATTAGAAGGTAAGAGCAATGTTTGTTTTCATTTTTGTAGAAAACTAAATTTATGTAATTCAATTCAATTTGAAGCGCTGCCCTTTTATTCTGAAACTGTGTCTTTTCTACTCTTTGCTCTTTATTTTGAGGCATGAAATGATGATGATAATAAATGCAGTTTATTTGTTAAAAGGTCTTGACTTAAAAAGAGAAAAGACAGAACCTTTAGTAAGTCTCCAATCTGGAGAAGAAAATTCTATTGGTAAAATCCAAATGTCTAGAAATTAAAACTGTGTATACTCTCTTATTAATGATAATTCTTTATATCTTGTATTGATTCTCCAAATCTGACACTCCCACACAAAGGTCTTCAGTACGTCCAGGCCTGGTTAAATCATCTGTCTGTTTGGTGCCTGCTCCAGAAGAACTGAACTTTGCTGAAAAAAAGGTAAAGAACCACGAATATTTCACTTTAAGTTCATGCTCACAGAATTTGCTTGGCAGCGAGACATGTTCCCTTTCCTTTCTCCAGGTGACTACTTCGTAGCTTGGGCTCTTCCCCCAAACATATCACACCCTTCCTTCACTCTCTGTCTTGAGGAATGATTCTTCCTTACAGTTCATGGAAAAGATAACAGAAGCCATCAGGATGGGAGGATGCGCTCTCAATACCATTGTTACCAGCTTCTATCTGTCTGCTTCATATTTTTTCTTTCCCTTTTGTGGCAATGGATGAAGGCACCCTTCTCCAGCCCAGGCCACTCCTCCCTCATACACCCTAGATCTGGATGCCCCTATCCTGTTAAAGATTTGCAATCTTTAAATTAACCCCTTTCTCTTCTGTTGCCAAAACCAGTATGCACTGCAACATTACCATTGATATGCAAATATGCCTTTTATCATTCATCTTAAAATCATCCTTCTTTGAGGGCACATCCCACTTCAGCTGTATCCAGTTAGCTTTCTCCTTATCTTTTATAGCAAAATATTTTGAAAGCGTTATCCATTTAGTACTTTGCGTTCCTCCACATTTTCTCCTTACCTCAAGTCACTTTTTTTTTTGGAGACAGTTTCACTTTGTCCTCCTTGGTAGAGTGCAGTGGTGTCACAGCTCACAGCAACCTTCCTCAGCCTCCCCAGTAGGTACCCACCACCATGCCAGCTATTTTTTTTGTTTGTTTTAGCAGGCCCAGGCCAGTGATTGATTTCGTGATTTTTGTTCTCGGCTTCATCTTCATTGATGTAAGGCATGGTGAAGTTTTTAAGATAGATTTTGAATCTTGAAACTTTACTGCATTCATTTATCAAACCTAAGAGTTTTGTGGAGGAGTCTTTAGGGTTTTCTGGGTATAAGTTCATATTGTCAATGAACAGAGATAACACAACTTCCTAGTTCCCAAGAAGAATTCCTATATTTCTTCTCCCTGATTGCTCTGGCTAAGACTTCCACTACAATGTTGAATAGGAATGATGAAAATGGGCATCCTTGTCTTGATCAAATTCTCAGGACCAATCCTTTCAGTTTTCTCCTATTCAGGAAGATGTCTTCTATGGCATTTTTATTTTGAGTTATGTTCCTTCCGTGCTTAGCCTGTTGAGGGTTTTTATCATGAAGGGGTACTGAAATTTATTGGATATATTTTATGCATCTATTGAAATGATCATATTGTTTTTACATTTGGTTCTGTTTACTTGGTAGATCACATTTATTGATTTGCACATGTTGCACCATCCTTGCATTCCTGGAATAAAAGCCACTTAATTATGATGAATTGTATTTTTGATATGCTGTTGGATTCAGTCTGCTAATATTTTAATGAGGATTTTTGTGTCTGAGTCTGTAGTTGTCTTTTCTGTTCCGTGCTTTCCTGGCTTTGTTATCAGAGTGATACTGGCTTCATAGAATAAGATAGGAAGATTCCCTCCTCCTTGAGTTTTTTGTAACAACTTCAATAGAATTAGTACCAATTTTTCTTTGTATGTCTATAGAATCCATCTTTTAATTCAGCTGGTACTGGGCTTTCTTTGTTGAGAGTTTTTTTTTTTTTAGACAGAGTCTTATTATATCCCCTTCAGTAGAGTGCCTTGGTGTCATAGCTCACAGCAACCTCAAACTCTTGGGCTCAAGCAATTCTCTTGCCTCAGCCTCCCAAGTAGCTGGGACTACAGTTGCCTGCCACAAAGCCCAGCTATTTTTTGTTGCATTTGTTGCTGTTGTTTAGCTGGCCTGGGCCAGGCTCGAACCTGCCACCATTGGTGGATGTGCCTGGCACCATAACCACTGTGCTACAGGTGCCAAGCCTTGTTGTGAGATTTTTTTATTACTGATTTAATCTATTACTTTGTATATTGGTCTGTTCAGGATTCTGTTTGCTCCTGGGTCAATTTTGAGAGGTTGTATGTTTCAGGAAATTATCCATTTCCTCCAGCTTTTCTAGCTTGTGAGTGTGGAATTGTTCTCATTGTTCTCCGATGAACATTTTTGGTATCACTTGTTATGTTTTTTCATTTATAATTTTGTTCATTTGTATCTTCTCTTGTTTTTTTTGTTGGCTAGTCTAGGAAGTGGTCTCTTAATCTTATTTGTTATATCAAAGAACCAACTTTTCCTTTTGTTGATCTTTTATATGTTTGTTCTCCAATTTGTTTAGCTCTGCTCTAATATTTGTTCCGTCCTTTCTTCTACAGCTTTGGGTTTGTTTGTTTTTGTTTTCTAGTTCTTTGACTTGTGATATTAAGCTATTAATTTCTACTTTTTTTTTCTATTTTTTATATAGGCATTTAATGCTGTAAATAATTCTGTCATCCCAGAGGTTCTGGGATGTTGTGTCTTTCTTTTCATTTCAAGAAACTTTTTGATTTCTGCCTTAATTTTGTCATTGACCCAAAGATTATTAATACAAATTAATTTAGTCTCTACATATTTGTATAATTTTGAGAGTTCCTTTTGGAACTTATTTCCAATTTTATTCCACAGTGATTTGAGCAAGTACTTGCTATTATTTTATTTTTTAATCATTTATTGAGATTTGTGTTGTGTTCTAGCCTATGGTCTATCTTGGAGAACATTCCATGCACTGAGGAGAAGAATGTATGTTCTGTGGTTGTTGGGTAAGGGGTTCTGTGAACATCTGTCAGGTCCATTTGATCTAAAGTCCAATTCGTATTCAGTGTTTCTTTGTTGTTTTTCTGCCTGAATGAACTTTCTATAATTGTCAGTAGGGTGTTGAACTCCCTAACTATTATTTCATTGTTGTCTGTCTCTTTTCTTAAGTATATTAAAATTTGTTCTTTGGAATTGTGTCCTCCAGTGTTGGTATATATAAGGTCAGACAAATAAGCTTACATACACATCCTAGGAAAAGTTCTGCATGCCTCATTCCTGAATATCACCATGGTCTCCTTTGAAATGCTCCCCTTAGAAAGTTATGCACCAATACCAGTGCCTAATCCACCCCTCAGATTAAATTTTTAACACTTTTTCTGGCATAACTGTCAGAGTTGTCATCATATGAGGTTTGACTATTAAGTTCATGAACTTGCTGCTGTGTGCTTACATTGGAAGCACTGTAAAAACAACTCAGTAAGGTTTAATAGCCTTGGTATCTCAGTCTCTTACACATGTGTTTGTGTCAATGTGTGTGGTGTCTTGCTGAGTGACATTCATTATTTTCATTGCATGTTTTTTGCACACCAGATGATGACAGATTTATTTGATTTGTCACAAATATTCAATTTGCAAAAAATGTTGTATCTGTGACTTTGCCATAAATTAATAATAAAACAAGGTATATCTGTAATTAAAAGTTAAAAAAATACCTTCTAAAAGTTAACTTTATTATTTTCAGGTAACCTAATCTAAGCTAACAAAAATGTTGGTAGAAAACCTGCTCAGACCCTGCTTTAAGAAGCAGAAGACAGTAAATTACAATTATTCTATTGATTGCTTTTATGTAGAAAAATGATTCTAAGAGCTTTAAATAAGTCTTTTAAATCAAATAAACATTTCCCTTGCAATCCTTTAATACTCTTCTGTAGCTTTAAAAGCTTGACTTTATAATCTTTGAAATTCATAAAGTAAATTTCACCCTAGTCTATGACCGAATAATTATACTTTTTTAATGAGTGGAGTTTGAAATAATGTGATTCAGGTAGTGAAACCAACATTTTCAAATCCTCGGTATATAAAAATTATTCCATGAAAGTTTTAGCTCATTTTCCAGCATATTTCTCTTAAAAGCTTAAACTTATTAATCATGGGATAATAAAAATTGATTTTTAAAAGGCAAATATCCATTGATCTTAAAATAAGGCAAGTCTTTAAGATACAGGGCATGGATATATGTTTGGTACCAGCATGGCGTTCTTTTACTTCATAATCTTTTGGTACCAAAAGATTTATTAATATTCTCTAAGAGTTTCTTCCTTCCTAGTTTCTTTCCACACATATGTATTGATGACCATACAGCCCCTATGTTTGGTGCTATATAATTTGCACTAAACGGTTCCTGAACTTAAAGAATACATGCTTGAGATCAAACAGAAGGACAAGTGAACAGCCAATAACTAGCATTAGGAAAAGTACAAAAGACTTACCTGAAGGTGCTATTAGAGGGTTTTCCAATTGAAGGAGAGGAAAGTTACAGACATCTTTCTTAAACAAATGACAACTGTTTTGAACTCTATAGAACTCTAAATGTTTTCCAGGTTAAATAGAAGAGGAAGACTATTTTTAATGGGTTCAAGGCTCAAAGGCTTAGAAATCAGAGCAAAGGAAAGAATGAGAAACATTTGAAAAACTTAGGGTAGCTTAACATGGCTATAGTTTAGGGTATGAGAGGGGTTTTGGCAATAGTTGAGGCTGCAGTTCTCAGCAGAGGCAAAATCACTACAACCTTAGGATATTTCTCAGGGCTGGATACACCATGAGTAAATGTGGAGACAAAGGTTCTGATCCTCGCTCTGACATCTGTTGGCTGTAATTTTTTGTAGGTTACCTAACTCATTTTCATCATCTCTCTAATGTTATTACAGTAGAAGCCCTCTTATCATGTAAGTTAAAATTAGCGATCATAAAATAGTGATGTATGTACCTTAGCACTTGGTTATGGCTTAAATTTAATGTTTTGATAAAGAATAAAAAACATCTCTTTTAGTGTAATTCTGCTGATAGGACTTTTCTGTGGTCTTGTCAGACCACACCCATTACATATCACCTACAATTTTCCATCTTAGTTTCTTTAAACTGAGTGAGAAATTAAACATTTGTGAAGCAATCTGTCTGCACAATCTTTCTTATTTATTTTTATTAATATTTATTATGGTTCTCAGAACTTTAGAGGCAGCTCACAAAAACGAAATTCAAAGAAATGCTTTTTATTGACCCATCTTTATTAGTCTCTGCTCTCAAATATTCTTCTTAATGTTTATAGAAAACAACTTTCTATAGGAATGTCCATCTTCTTGAATTATAAGTTAAATTAATTATATAATTTCAAACAATCAAGTTAAGTGTTTAGCTGTTTTTATAGCTATGGTTTAACATGAACTTGCAAACTTTGGGGTGTAAATAAACTGATTCTTGGTAGTACTGAACTCAACCTTTCAATAGAAAAGGTAACACTCTTTAGCACTTCAGTATGAGAAAGAAGCCTAATGGTATTAAGTGCTCAGTGTGTGATGAACATTCTCATTCTGTTTCACTGAGGGTTAGAGAATATATAGAATCCTCCAGGTAAAAGATGTCCGACTGGGTTCTTGGTAACAACGTCTACCTTATAAAGTTTATGGAATGGTTTAATGAGATTGCATTAAGCCCAATTAAATAAATTTTAAAGACATTATTTTCAATTCATATTTAATATCATTTACCTCTTAATAGAAGAGATTAAAAATCTGTCTGTTGTACTTCTTTCTAGGTCAACACAAGCCCATACTGTGTTGCTAAGGGAATTAGTAACAACACTCATTGCAGGAGCTCTAGGCCTTCAAGCCCATGGTTTATGTGTTTGGGTATGCTTTTGTATAAATTTGTCGGAAAAAAAGTGTTTCTTCTTCCAGAAGCAGATTTTGGCAGCTGGCTAATGGACCAAATGTCATTCTCTTATGCTATTGACTGGTTCTTTTGTGTAGTAAATATCCAGAAAGGCCGTACACTGGAGGTCGGTATCATAGCTCCAGTTCTGCAGAATGAAGACATTTGTGTTCCAGCGCATCTCAGAGTTTGTGAACTGATCTGCTGAGGTCAGCGAGATCTGGCCCTTCCTATTCCAGAGAGGACAGTCCTTGCTTCTTTCTGGTCATCAGATCTATTCTCTTCATTTCCTTTCTGTATTTCTGGTTTGTGGGCCTCCAATGGCAGTTCCTCTGGGATTGCTCTTTGTTGAGGGAGGATCTTTTATATTTCTGTCTGAGGTGGAGGGGATGGGGACCGAGTGTTTGTGAGGGAAGAGTTTCTAGTTCACAAGAAAGTACATCCATATGCATGAGATGTTCTCCTTCAGACAGGATGACAGAAGAAAAGGAAAAATGTGGACTAAATATAATTTTCTCATATTTCTCTTTCTTGGATAGAGAATTGAATAGCTTAATCCTGCACCATCTACTGCACAGTTTACACATTAACCAAGGCAGAATTTTCTTTCACGTAGAGGAAACTATCCTTTCTTTTGGTCCCTCTCAAATGTCACAGATTTCATGAGGCAAAAAATATTTAAATTAAAACTTGGAGATTCAGCCATCCTCTTCCTTGGATTTCCTGTTGGTATTGAATGCAAACTTATAAAATATCAAGTGGAGTATTTTTATCACTTGGAAATAATATACATATGAAATGACAGGTTAGTTGAATTCGTACTTGTGCTTAAATGATTTTTCCCCTAAACTTAGAGTATAAACAAATGCCCTTCAATGGACAACATGCCCTTCACTCTTGAAACCCTCTGCTGCTGAATACATTTTGATTCATCATGGGGTTCTATTGACTAAGGCTATTTATAACCAGGCTACATGAAGGACAGACAGTTGTTTCCTCTGCAAAATTATCAAGAAAATGCAAGGCCTAGCCCAAAGTTCTACAATCCTGGTGAGGAGATGATATTTATGAACTTTGGCCTTGTAACAAACTATAAAAAGGCTTTTAATTAGGTTTGGGAAGGCCTTTAACAAAGAGGGTAAAACACAGATATGCTGGTAAAGAGGGGTAAAACAACACAGATATGCTAGTAAGTGCAGAATTGTAAAAGAATTGATGCGATCAGGGAAAACCAGAGGGACATACAGTATATTTTAGCTGGATAAAATATTTGTAATTTTAATTTTTACAATTCCAAGAAAACAAGCACCCTGTATACCATTTTTTAGTTATCTTTATCTTGTCTAATGTTATTTTTTTCTGAAAATATTTCCTAATCAGCTTATTCAGAAATAATAATGTCTGAACGCTCTCTGTTAAGGTACTTAGATCTCGTAGCTTAATTAGAGTCATTTCTGAACATAGCTTTCCTACTAAATTGTTAGATTCTTGAAGGTAGGGATTGTGCCTCTCCAAAACCTTGCCTTCAGAGCATTTTCCAGAGAAGTTTAATGTTTAAATGAAAGAGTAAATGTGTGTTGTGAAATATGATCTCAGCATTTTACTCACCAGCTTCTAAGCACTGTGAAGATAAAGTGCTCAGGGGCAGGTCTGTCACAGCTAACATAAAGTTTTAGAAAATCTTAAAAACGTCACTGAAAAAATGATAAATAGAACATAAGGTTTATGTTTTAAGAAAAATATGATGACAACTGAAACTAATTAAACTCACCGTCGTTGGTGTGAAAAGAGATGGGATGGTCTTTTGTTGATGATTTAAGATGTTATAGCCTCTGGCAGGAGGCAGCGCCATGCAGACAGGCTACAGGAAAGAGCATAGAAATTGCATCCTTTGTATTTCCTGGATGGAAGGAGAACACATTCTTCTTAGTTAAGCATCACAAGAACGGAGAAGCAAGAATCCCATGTACTCGATTCTAACATGAGGAGAACTAATCCCAGTACACAGTGGGATTGGGGGAAGGGGAGAGCAGAGAAAAGGAGGGACGGAGGTGGGGGATCGTGGTATGTGACACACTTTTTGGGGTCGGGACACAATGATAAGAGGGACTTTACCTAAGAAATGAAATCCATGTACCCTTCATGAATCCCCAATAATAATATAAAAAGGAGAATGTGTGTCAGGCACGGGGCGGGTAGTTCTGTTTGCAGTACACTGAGATGAAGGGTTGGTGGAGGTATTCATGTTGGTTTACAAGGAGTATATGTTTCCACTGAGAAGGAGAGGAGATAAAGTGCCCAGGTCAGTTTGATCGTTTATGGCCAGCCCCATTGCAGGAGCTTAGCTCTCTACCAGGAGACTAGCAGATGGTGGAAAGGTTTGGGATTTATCTCATGAAGGCTAGTTAGTTGCTGTAGCAGAAGTAAATCAAACTAATATAAAAAGAGGTGGAGGTGCTTGTTAACCTGGACACAGATATGTCCCATGGAACCCAATGACAGAAAGTGTACTTGGGACTCCAGAGGAAAGGGGCATGAGCTGTCAGGATCTGGGGAAGCCACTGGCTGATCAATAATTGAATGTGTGTATGTGTCTGTCTATGTGTGTGTGTGTGTCTCTGTGTGTGTATGTGTGTCTCTGTGTGTGTGTGCATGTGTCTGTGTGCGTGCATGTGAGTGTTTCTCTCTGTGTGTGTGCATGTGTGTCTGAGTGTCTGTGTGTGCATGTGCATGTCTCTGTGTGCATGTGTGTCTCTCCATGTGCATCTCTGTGTGTGTGCATGTGTGTGTTTCTCCCTGTGTGTGTGCATGTGTGTCTGAGTGTCTGTGTGTGCATGTGCATGTCTCTGTGTGCATGTGTGTCTCTCCATGTGCATGTCTCTGTGTGTGCATGTGTGTCTGAGTGTCTCTGCATGTGCGTGTCTCTGTGTGTATGCAGTGCATGTCTCTGTGTATGCATGTCTCTGTGTATGCATGTCTGTGTGTGTGTAATTCATGGTTTTTCATCTTGGCTTCTTACTTCAACTCTGCTTGAATTTTTCTCTTCTTTTCTGGGCACATGACGTATGACAGTTTCCTTACAACTGCCAAATTTAGATCAATTTGACTTATACAGTAAAAATCCACATTTATTTTTAATTGTCTCAAAGTTCCGGGTGGGAGAATGTTAAGGAGACAGCTTTGTGTACTCCTTGTCCAGTCAAATACAGTTTGAGAACTATTGTCACGTATTTGGTAGAATGTTTGATATAAATTTAATAAGCTATCCCCACTTTGCCAGGTCTGCCAGTCGCACTGGTCTCTCCTCACTCAGGGAAAACGTGCTCCAGTGGAAGTTGGCAAGAAATCGAGACTCAAAGTATAAATGAGGGCCTCTCAGGGACAGAAAGGTGATAGAGTGGGTGATAATTTTCTGTCTCCATCCTCTAAACTGCCATCAATTCACCATCCAGTCATAAAATCTTTGTTTCTCTTTATTTCTTCAGGTGTCTACTGAGTCGTAATCAACAGGTCTCTTTCCTCCCCTTACTGCCATGTTTCTCAGACACGGGCCATAAACCTCTCTTTGATAGATGAATCAATGCCTAGTTAGCCACAGTAGAATAACCAATTTTTCACATTTTTAACTAGTCATTGAAAAGCCAAACTTTTTGACTTCTCTTAAAACACCTAGAAGAAAATATAAAAATAATGTGAAATATAAACAATGATGTGATACAAGTCTCTTCTTGAATTGGTAGACAACAGCCTTTCTTTTCCTTGCATTACAGTCTGATGACTTTTTTACTTTCTGTGTTTTTAGGTAAGAAGTAGCCAAAATGCATTCATACGCATATGCATACAGAGACACATGAACATACACACACACCCAAATGGACTTAATAGTGCAAATTCCTATTACATTTTTAAATATAATAGCCATTGGTTAGCCTTTAACTAAATGTCAGGCGTTATTCCAAGAGGCACACAGAAATCATCTAGTATGACCCTCAAAGCCAGTTTTAAAGATGAGGTGATTATAGTTGAGAAAGATTGAACCTGAGTCACACTGAAACTGAAGAATTGTGATTAGACAGAGAAAAGTTTCTATTTAAAACCACCCATGCATCCCATGCATTGGACGTGGTGGCATAATTTGCAATATTGCTGCTATTGCTGCTGTTGCTGTGTGTATTATTGTAGTCGTGACCACAACAGGTGTTGTGAGATGAATCGTGCCCCCAGGATATATTGAAGTGTTAGCCCTGCCTGCCTGAAGGAATGCCACTTCCTTTGGAAATGGGGTTGTTATAAATATATTTAGTTAAGATGAAATCTCACTGGAGGAGGTTGTGCCCTTAATCCAATGTAACTGCTGTTCCTATAAGAAGCGAAGAAGAGAGACAGAAGTCAGACACACATAGGGAGAATGCCAGGTGAGGATGGAGCTGAGATAGACATGCCATGGCTGCAAGCCAAGGAACAGGAATTGCCAGAGGACAGTGCAGAGAAGGATTGTCCTCTGAGGCTTCAGAGGAGCTTGGCCCTGCTGACACTGTGATCTTAACCTTCTCCTCTGCAGACCTACATGAGAGTAAGTTCCTCTCGCTCTCAGCCACTCAGCATATGGGACTTGGTTTCTGCGGCACTAAGAACCTAATACAATATGTTATAGAAGAGACCATGAGCCCCGAGTCATTTCCAGCTCTGCGTAATCATTCGTTAGATGTGTATCTTGAAGGGTGGCTTTGGACATATTACTTCTCAGAGTTAATGATGAACATTTAGATCAGAGATGGCAGTGTGGAAAGAGGAGATGAGAAGAGAAGATGGGAAATTGAAAGGGGCGAAGTAAATTGGCAAGATGGTTTGAGGTTGAGGCAGGTGGGGGCAGGATGGGGGCAGCTGGCAAGAGAGTGCCGGCCCTAATTGTACTAAGGCAGCATCTGTCACGGGTGATTCTTTAGTAAGGGGGGGGGGCGCTCTGCATTCATACACTTGCCTATCAGCTAAAATCTACTTGTAACCCCAAATAAACACTAATGGTGTTTAGCTGTCTTTTGCATAAATGTGCAGAATGGAAAAGGCATTGAGTCACTGGGTGATATGTCTTACAAAGAAAATACATATGTTAGATAAATTTAAATCAGTCCTGAGTTATAGTGCCATTGGCTGTGAGTTCAATATTAATGAATTAATTAAATATATAAAATAAGGTGTTTTTAAAAAGAAACACATAGAAAAAAAGGTTATTTCAGGCCATGACATGTTATGACCAGATGTTTGCAGAAACCTGACCTTTGCTCTCCCTAGGAACAATGGATAAATATTGGTAATTCAGTGTTTGGGCAGCTTGTATAGAACATAACTACTGTGAATTTCAGGAATCGACTGTATGTTATTTAAATGTTGTGGTGTGGTGGTATAACCTCTTCACCATGATTCATACACCTTCAGTAGAAATTGCACACTTATATCTGTGGTTCATTTGTGTTGTTAGGCATATTTGTCATTAGATATTGAGTGGCTGGCATTTAGGTAACGTAACCCAGATGTTTTTTATTCCCTTTGCTTTGGCATAATTGATTCCTGGGGTAAATTTTAAAGCTGAAACTAGTTCAAGTTTATGATAGGTCCACCAAGCAAGAACACTTAGCCTGGGATTAATTATGCCCCAAATATTATTTTTAATCTGGAATCCTGTAATTTGATTGTAGATATCTCACCAGTATCGTTCACTCACTATGTAATACTTCTCGTGTATAGATCTAGCCTCTTATTAAAACTACAAATAACTTGAAGAAAGAACCATGTCAATTCATGTCGTTATCTGTCCCACCTAGCTCAGTATTAGGCATGAAGAAGAACCCAGTTTATTTTAATAATACATCCTTGTTTTATTTTTTGCATCAAATCTTTATTCTAATGATCCTTTAAGACTTAACTTAAATGATCCTTTATTGCTGTGAAGGAAATGAGTATAGCAATTAAAAGCTCAGGTTCTGGAGTCCAGAAGACCTGCCTTTAATTCCTAAATGACATGATCTCACAAAAATTACTGAAGTCTCTGTCTAAGATCCTTGTCTGTGAAATATTGACAACCCTAGTACCTGTCTTATGAAGTTGCAAGTATTAAATAAAACTTATACCTAATTCCCTCGGCATAGTATCCACACGTAGTATTACATTAGTGAATAAATAATAACAATAGTAGACATGACATTATTTATGTAAATGCTAGTGGGGGGGGTATTAGTTGCATTATGGTGCCTGGTACCTGCAGAGTGGGGAGCAGAATAGGACTCATCAGGTCAAGCTGGCCCTATGGTGATTATAAATCTGTATGTGATCTAAAGCATCCCTGGAATCCTTTTTGTAACTGCCTTCAGTAACAATTCCATTTGCTCCCAGAAACAGCGAGTTTGCAATCCCTAAGAGCACGTCTTTGGCACAGCAGCTTCCGTGGAGTGTCCCATCTTGCAGATCCCCCTACCACTCATTAGAAGGTGGAGAGGGGCAGAAATGTACCAACAGCCCTTTAAGAAGGTCAGGGCTGGTTTAGAACTCCTCTTGTTGCAAGGTTTGACCACAGCAAGGCTCGGTACAAATGATTCTTTTTTTGTTTGTTCATCTGAGAAACACGTTATGAGTGCTTACTTCCTATCATTCACTGTCTAAGCACTGAAAATCCACCAGCGCCTAAAGCAGACAGGGTCCCTGTACTCACAGAGTTTGTGTTCCAGTTCAGTAGTCTGACAATAAAACATGAACAAAAGAGATAAGGTCAGAGTGACGGGGAGGTCTGCAGAGATGAGTTCTGAACTAAGGCATCAAAGAGAAGATGGCGACCATCCGTCGTGGGGACATCCATGTGGGGACAGCCTACGCAGGGAGACCGAGGAGCACAATGCTTTGGAGGAGACTCAACTTGGTGTCTTCCAGGGACAAAGTGAAAGTCAGTGTGGCTAGAGGGTAGTGAAGAAACAAGACAGCATAGGAGTGCAATTAAAGAATTAGGCAGAGCCAGGTAATGTAAGACATTCTAGGCTTTGACAACGAGTTTAATTTTCCTCTAATTGCAGTGGAAAGACATTGAAAGAAAGTGAAGAAATTGGACTTGATGTTAAAAACTCAATTAAGTTTTGTTTTATAGAGATGGATTTTAGAAATAAGGCTGGTTTAAAAAAAACATGGAATGAGAGAAATAATTCAGAAGTTATTGCAGAAATTCAGAAGACACATGATGGTGACTTGGATTTGAGATGCAGCCATGGGAGATAGAAAGAGTCAACCGCAATATTAGATACGCAATGATAAAACTAACAGGAGTTTCTAAGAGATCAGATCAAGAATTGACAGAAATTATGGGTGTAGTAGGGGATAGTATATTCATGAAAAAGACGCTTTGGTGGGTGCTGTCAGAATAAGCTTGCAGGAATCTAATAGCTAATGGTCTTGCCTGAAGAATCCCCATGGCGTATGCCCCAAGTGCCTGTGTCAGGGTTAGCATCCCTGAATGGAAGAAGAACAATGTAAGTCATGACAGAGATCATTTCTCAGATCATGTGCTGTATTATTTGACTCCCAATGTGTCCTTCTACCTGATTACTGTACAGAATGTGGGCTGTGGTAGTGGGCAGGATCGTATTCAGTGCTAAGTAATTTAGAACAGCTGTATACACTTTTAGTGTTATTTAGCTATAGACGGGACCTCTGATTCCTTAGATGGGCAATCCACAAGCATCTGTACATTGTTAGAAATGTATGATTCTTACTAAAAGTGCATGTTTCACACTATCCTTGTTAGTCTGTTCACACTTGTAAATTAACCTTTTTACTGGATAATTATCGCTATAGGGCTGAAGTGCTTCCTTTAGCATCAATAGTCTTCCAAAACCTCCATACTGTTAATGAACTTCAGGACTGAGCTCTCCCAGGGTGAAAGGACCCATAACAATCCTGGGAAATAAATCCTGCTTTTTTTAATGTTCCAAATGCTTAATTACCAAAACATCTGCACTTATTTCTAAGTTCAAGCTAATAAAAGATTTCTCAGCAGGCTTATTTTAAGTACTTTCTTCTTTTCTTCTAACTACTTCTTTGTCTCCTTCTCATGCCCTTCTCCTTCTTCGTTCTCCACCTCCTCCTCTTCTTTCTTTTTTTCTGGGGGGGGGGGGTTGCTCTCTGTCAGTGTTCTAAACAGACCCCAGACGTGACCAAACTGTGAGAGACAGGGCTTACATTGATCACACTTCTTGTCCATCTCTCACTTTCCTATGAGCACATTATACATTTCTGTTCTCAAGAGAAGCTGTGGCGACACAAATATTTCACATCTCTCAGGCTCTGAGACAGGTTTTCAAACCATTTAGCTCCCCTTGTACCTATGCCCAGTCCAATTGGGATTTTGCTTGTCTCTGGTCATGATGCCATTGGAGGAGGGCATCACCTAAAAAGTGTCTCACTGATTACCAGACACCCAATATCTTTGATAAAGAGTGCCATCTGCATTCCTAATCTTCCTGGTAAGATTTTTCCAAAGCATATATTAATATTATAGTATGTTCCTCAATACATGTTCTATAAGAAGGGATTCCATGGTCAACGTATTTGAGAAATCCTGAATTAAATGAGTTTCTTTATCAAAACTTTCAATAAGCTAACACACTTCTACAATTTCCAAGTTTTTAGATCCTCATATTTTAAGGAAGATGACCATGAAATCCCTTTAAGAAATATCTCATAGGGAAAGTGTTCTATTCCCTGCTGTTCCCCAGTTATTGAGCTTCCAGTGTCTTGTGAAAGAACTAATTTTGAGGGCGCTCAAAGGAGCAGTAGTGAGGGCAATAGAAACAGCTTAGTCGACTGATTGCTGTCTCTACTGCAGAGAGGCACAGTGAGGCCAAAATGAAAATGTCTCCCTAGACTTACATTCTGTCACTTACATCAGTTTTTGAAAGAAGTGTAACAAGACGAGTTCCCCCAAATGGAAAACTTTGACTCTGAGTGAAGACAAGGCTTACTCTGACTATGGTTGCTTTGATTTCACTATGCTATTCTCTTAGCATGACTTAATCTCTTAAAGTTCTGAAGCATCTCTACTAAATTTTCTGTGTGAATAGTAAAAATTGTTCTCTCCTTTAGATGTGTTGTGAATTAAACTGTGGCATCATAAGAGGCTGTGCAGAAGCAAAAACTAAACATTTATTAAATTTGTATGGGCTGTGCCCTATAGGCCCTGGCTTATTCTGGTCACTATTTATTGTGCTATGCTACAAAGCTCATGTGCCCGAGGGCCAGCTGCTGATAAATTACAGGAACAAAGCCAAGTATGTACCACAGCCATGTAAAGGAAATGAAAAGATCCCATACTCTTATTGGATTTTCAAAAATAATTCTTTCTAGAATAAAACCTTCGGCAAAAGGAAATATAATAATAAGGAATAAAACTGTCGTGCAATTGACTTTATAGATCAGCATCTATAGATCAGCATCTTAGCTCTATAGATCAGCATCTTAGCCTATGACTCAGGAGTCCTTTTGGATCTTGGAAGATACTCTGGCTTCCCCTTAGTTGATTTGCTTTCTCATCCAAGAACTTGAGATTCCTATATGTAATTCTGAGCTTTATTTTATTTTGTATGAGCCATTAGGAGGTTGTCTTGGGACAGTTGTATTTACCACCTATAATGTTCAGTTAGATAAGACTGCTGTGTTCTAGATATGTCTGGAAGTTGAGAAAAGCAAGTACAACATTTATTCATTTTTTAATAATTCAAACATGTATTATTAAAAGCCATATGTGTTGTGCAGAGCATTTTTCTAGGTGTTTGAACTCTGGAGAAGCTAAGTATCTTTCAATGCCATTTTCTGACCTCAAAACACAACTGCACAAGCATCTTAAACTTAAGCTAAGGACTGGTTTTATTTGGAAAGTTATCGCAGCAAACTCTACCTTCAAAAAGAGAAAAGGAGAAGGTAAACCTTCTAGGTTAACTTTGATCATTCAACAGGTTCTGCGCTAATATTAAATAATAGTCAGTTTATTTGCTTGACTTGAGCTTGGATATGGCTGCTGCCTCCAACAGAATGCTATGGTTACATCAGAATTTAATCAGTAACTGTTGGAAAATATAGCAACCAAGTTGTGAGTAAAACTCACACTTATTTTCTTTCTTCCAGATTACACGACGCTGCCTTATTGACTATAGTTTATTGATCTAGGGGAATACAGCTGGCCCACTGAGCTGTGTCAATGTAATGGTGGTGTTCTAGATAAAAGCCCTTGATTCTTTACTATCATGGTTTCCAAACTTGCCTGCTGACTCTTTATCTTGAGCTGCAGTAATTTAGCATTGCCTTTAATTGCATTACCTATATTAGTAGAACCTCTGTAAGTTGACCACCCAAGGAACTATAACAAATTGGTCAGCGTATAGAGGTGTTCAACATAAAGAGTTAGGCCTACTGTACTGATACGCACATGTGAGGCACGTCTGGTCTATGAAAATGTGGTTAACTTAAGGAGATGGCTAATGTAGGGAGGTGGTCAACTATGGAGGCTCTACTGTATTCTATTAGTACTTTTTTTAAGAGATTTTTTTTTCTTGAAGCCAGAATAATAATTACTAGATAAAAGATATTATAGAAGTTCTCCAAATTCTCTAACCTTAAGTAAGCTCAACGATGATATTCTATTTCCATCAAAGACATTCCAGGTTGTTTCCTAGGTGTTTTCTAATTTCTCTTCTTTGTTACTATACCTGGGAACTTTCTCCTGGCTCAGTCTCCTGTTTTTCACCTTCATGCTGTCCTTTGGACTTGTTGCTGATCTGGCCCTTCTGGCTTGGTTCACACTCTGGTGGTCTTTAGTGCTGACTCACTACTATGACTCTACCCACGGCTGGGTGTCTTTTGTTGGATCAATTATTCCAGCTTTTTTTTCTGTTTTGGTTGGGAAAATAAAAGGATATCAACTCTGGTTCTCCATAGGTAGGATCGTGATGAATAGCTCAGGTAATAGTAAAGTGTTAATAACTAAATATTATGGTTTGTGATTTAAAATCTTGATATCACTTTCCCAGTTTCTCCCAATATACACAAACAGCTTAAAATATGGATCAATATGTTCAAATTTGTGTACACATTTTTGAACAGAACGAAGTAATTAGACTTGAAGTGTGGGGTGGTGAAATACACATGAGCAGAGATCCTTATGGAATTCCATTTTAATTACATAAGCAAAATATAAACAAGTACCTTTTTAGAATGGAATAACTTGTGGTTAGTCTTATTTCTGCTAAAGTTTTAAAAATGTGAACGTCTGTTCATCTTTTCAGGCTTTTCTAGCTTTGCCTTCCTGTAAAGGTTTTCCTGACCACACAGGTTCAATTCTTGATGCTTGCTTTCCTCTCATCGTTTCTGCCATACAGCTTGATATGTTTATTAACGAATCTGCCACTCATTCTATCCTAGGGAATATATTCCTTGAAGTAGAAGCCATATCTTATGTGTTCCTTTATCCCAAATATCTGATATAAATGAAGGCACATAATAAAGTTTTTAAAATAATTTTTTGAGCATATCAGAAAAATATTTTCAGATTGATTTTTTTTACTGATTACTAATTACACCCTAGTTGAACATTAATTCAGCTCACCATTCTGAAATTTCTGACTTTACTATTGTTCTTCCATTTTTATTTATTCTAAAACTATGATCTTTTTGGTCTAAGATTAAGAATCTATATTAAATATTATATAAATTTAATCTATACATACAGTGTAGCACTGATTGAGGGGGAGGATGTTTGGCAGAAGGAGGGAGGGTATGAAGCGGCATCTCACCTAATGTGCACATCAGGAGGGTGTATAACAAGCCCCCTGGGTGAGGGGCTCTTCTACAAATGGAGCTTTACCCTCAAGTGAGAACAATGCAACCTAAAAATTGTACCCTCATAGTAATTTGAAAAAATAAAAAAATACTTAAAAAACCAACCAAACTAAAAAGTAGCACCAATTGCTAATTTAATGGGATCATTTATTTAATCCAACTTGGACTAAATCTGGTTACTAGAAAGGATCAGAAGTTGCTCATCCTTGTAAATTTAAGATAGGAAGACTCTCAGAAACCGTTTGATATTGATCATGAGCATTTCAGTTCTATACCTCAGTTGCATGTATACAATCTATAATTTCAGCATACTCATGAATTTAATCACAACTGTATAAACATACTGCCCTCTCAGACAATTTCCAAGGAACCCTTCAATGGCTTTTAAGCAGTAGGCTTTTGGAAAATGTTTTCAAGTTCAGTTCTTGAATATTCTCTTCACAAGTAATTTTGATGTTGTTGTTGATACTTACTCATTTTGACGGATGACAGAGCATGACGGGAATCTTTTATTGAGCTCAGTGGCAGTTTGATCAAAGCAGTGTCTCATTTGGATGCTTTGACTCTGAACATTTTCTAGATGGTGGATAAGTGCCAAACATCCCCAGAGCTGCTCAAATGTAAAGTCTGGTAAAAAGGATCTAATGTGGAAACACTAGGCTCTAAAATTCAAATATTATGGACTCAGGTACTGCCATTTTGCTGTTATGATTAGCGAGTGCACCCAGCGAAGAGCCCTTGGGTCTCTAGTACTAAGATACTAAACTTGCTATATTCCCCCTGGCATCCAAGGTCTCAGCATTTTTCTTTTTCATCCTCCCTGGGAACTATCATACACGTAGATCCGTCTACTCATGCTGTTATCCGGTATGACTGTTTCTTCTGCTATTTCCTCTTCTCAAGCTCTTATTCATCTTTTAAGACACAAAAATTCCCCTTATCCTTGCTGTGCTAACATCTCAGAGAATTTTCTTGCACCTTTCCAGTTGTGCCTGGTTCCTTTCGTTTATTTTTAAAGTTCTTGTGAATCTGAGAGGTTCACCTGATCACCTTGTATTCTCTGTAAGACTCATTATAATGTTCTGTGCAAACACATGGATTCTCAATAGATGTGCATTAAACCCAAGAGGAGAAATCAGAAAATTGTAAGTTTATTTTCCCATAAAAAATCCCCAATCTAAGGAATCAGGACCTCAGTTACCTTGAAACATCCTTCATCCTTAAACTCGTGCATTAGTTTATGTGAGGAGATGGAAGCAGAAAACTGATTTCTGTTCCTGTGTCACATTGTATACCGGTCAATATATTAGCATATAATGATCCCTTTTGATGCTCAGAATAGACTGTTGAGGTGGGCAGGACAAATGTTACTGCTCCTAGAAGTGAGATGGAAAAAACAGGGAAACGGCCCACTCATGCTCTCACTGCTAGTCAACAGCCACGTCAGAGCTCAAATCTAAGTGGAGTGATATATTTCATTCTTTCTCCTATCACACTTCATTCTCCTACAAGAATTTTTTGCAGGTCTAGCACATCACCAGCCCAGGAAAGCCCTCTCAAGCTTACACAGATTTGGGCAGAGTGAATTGCCCTGCATCTGATCTGTGTCTGCAGGGGAGGCTCTGAGGCTGCAGAGGGAGGTTCTGTGTCTGCAGGGGAAGCTGTGTGTCTGCAGGGGAGGCTCTGTGGATGCAGAGGAGGCTCTGTGGATGCAGAGGGAAGCTCTTCTCTCATGGACTGCTTGGCAGCATGTAGCTGCTATAGAAAACACAGACGAATCTATGTCTTGCATGCCAGTACACATGGGCTGCCAGGTAGGGAATGAAAATGGCTCAATGGCTCACTTTACTTGATTCACAGTCACTTGAATCTTTGTAAATAATTCAGCTCAAACACACTTCAATCTTAGTATGTAAGTGATCACTTGCTTGGCTGGGTCAGCTGGCCCAAATGCGTACTGAATTTGTTGAAGGACATGCTAAGCTCAGAGTTAACACATAATGTAGTCTTGTGAGGAGTTGCATAACTAACTAAACAGTAAATTTTAATAAGAATGCTATAATTTTAAAAGAGAAACATTAGCATAAATAGGTTGAAAGCAGGAATCCAGTTACATAGTTCCAAGGTCGTGTAGCATCCTGAGAATTAGTACACATTGACAATAAATACAATATACACAATAAACTTGATTTTTATAAAACTAAAACTAAATTAAAAGAAAGAAACTTTAATAATTTTGTCACTAAAAAATGTGGAATTTCAAGTTTAAAAGAGTTGTCTACAGTCCAATTTGCTTATCTAGTGAGCCTGTGCCCAGTACATAGAAGTTTAGAAGTTCTCTACCTAGTGTTTTTTTGAACTATAGCATATAATCTTAAGTGAGTGTCCATTATTTAGTGTACAGTGGGGATACTAAGAATACGATTTTGGGGGTAGGCACAGTGGCTCACATCTATTATCCTAGCACTCTGGAAGGCCAACGTGGGCAGATTGCTTGAGCTCAGGTGTTTGAGAGCAGCCTGACAGAAAGTGAGACGTATCTCTACTAAAAACAAACAAACAAAATAGGAACATTAGCTGGCATAGTGGTGGACACCTGTAGTCCCAGCTACTTGGGACACTGAGGCAAGAGGATTGCTCAAGCCCAAGAGTTTGAGATTACTCTGAGCTACAATATCATGTCACTCTACCTCTACCCATGGTGACAGAGTGACACTCTGTCTCAAAAAAATGTATGTATATATATATATGTGTGTGTGTATGTATTTATATGTGTATATAAATGTGTATATATATGTTAGTTTTCATTTAATAATTTATCATCTAGTTAGAAAAATGGATAACAAGTACATGTGTTTACAAAATCCTTACCTTATAGGAGATGCTCAATAAATGTGTGACTGTAGGAAAGAACTAAGTGTCCAGGTAACTAAAAGAAAATACACATTATGTGAATTGAAGCAAAAGAAAAATCACCCAGGCAAGGCTACCACAAAAAATATTGAAGATAAGAATGAGAAGCAGAATATAAAAAAATTGGGGTGTAGGAGGCAGGGGGAAGGTTCTTCCAGGCCAAGTTTGACATCAACCAAAGCGCAGAGACCTCCTTTGATTCAGACAAAGTCTCAGGGAACTGCATGAATGAGCAGAGCACTCATGCAGGGGAGGGAGGGAGGTGGAAATAAGAGGAGGAAATAGATGCAAGAGTCAGAGTTAGACTAAAAAGTAATTTAGGGCTGGATCATGAAGAATTTTGGAGTTTAACAATGTAGAAAATGAATTTTCTAAGTATTTCTTATTTTGTCTCATTTTTGATAAAGTTTAAAATGGAATAGATTAGATTTTAATCCAAATATCTTCATATTAAGGTGAAGAAACATGGATCTGCATTTTAAAACCAAATTTATTGAAGTATAGCTTATGTATAATTTATGTTGGATGAAGTGCCTCCATTTAAAGTATACAATTTGATGAGTTTTGACATATCTACATACTTGTAAAACTGCCGCCACAATAAAGATATAGAACATTCCCATCATACCACTGTGCCCACAAAATAAACTATGATTTCTTGGTTTTGATTCCGTCTCTGCTAGCTAGATTCTTTATTGGTTCCTTAACTTTTCCAAAGTAGTAAAAGTTTACTCTTACTAATTTATGTACTATCTAATTCAGGGTTGTTGTGTGGAAAAAAATTTCTCAGTGAAAAGTGAAAATCATTTGAAATGTGCAACATAAATATAAGGCTCTGTGATTCTAAGCTGTATGTCGTTATGGGGAGACTCATGGGACTTTGGAACAGAAGATGGGCTTAAGAGGCAATCAGGACTAGTAAAAACAGCAGCAAAAGTATTGTAGGGGTATGCCGTGGTTTGGGCAGGTGCTAATACCAGGGGCGTCTTTGATGTGAATATATAGAGTTGGGCCATATTTACTAATGGGGAAGAATGCCTATTACACAGTGCTCAAGAGGTATAACCTGTCATCAACACTACTACAGTTTATTGTAATAGGAAAAAATAGAATTACACACTCTTGTGCTTTCCCTTATCTCCATACCACCTTCAAAGAAATACATCTTCTGCAGGTTATATACACTCTGGAGCTCATTCTGGCTGTGCAGAATTTGGGTGCCAGGTTGATGACCCTTAGGGGAGCAGGATAAAAGACAAAAACTTACCTGCCAGGGCTCAGATTGTTTCTACAGCAAGAAGAAGGATTCCTCACCAGGGAATATAGACTCTGAGGTCCTGCAGTGCTCTTGGGGCATCTGCATGTGTGGACAAAGAGTGTGGGAGTCCAGATGGCTGCCTTTAACCCAGACGTCTCCTGTCATCTTGGAGGGAGGAAAGTGTGGTCTTCAGACAGCAGCAGAGAGAGGAGGTGGAGGATTTTAGAAGCTTCCGACATTAGGACACGCTGGGGAGAGAGAACCACCGAGAAGGACCTGTGAAGTTTCCTCTGTAAGGTACTCTGTGAAAGTCTCATGCTGCACCTTTAAAGAAACTTTCCAGAAAGATCTGCATCATTCTTCAAAATTAGGAGTCAGATTGTTATTTCTTAGAAGGGGCTGGGGAATAAAGTTCTTCTTATAAAGTAGGCACTTAATAAATGGTAGCAATCACTATTATTTATAGACATTTTAAATAATGTTCAGCTTCTTGCAATTCCATGTTATTTTCTGCTGTACCTTTGCACATTTTATCCCCCTGCCTACAATGCCTTCCTACCTATCTATTTTACATATTCATAATTTGAAACCGATCTTTAAGATCCATGAGTTATCTTACCTTCATTGTAACTGACTTGTTCCTCCTCTGACCCGCCACACTTTCTTGTCCATTTCCCTCATAAGAAGCATTACTGTAATTCTCTGCAGCCACAAATATGTGTTCCAGTTTTGGTCCACTACATGCAATGCCATGCTTTTTTAGGGAAGAATAGTCCCTAATTAACCAATTGGAGAGTGTTTCATAATAAGCCTCTTACACACTGTTCTTTGTATGTACAAATAGCTGTCCCTGACAGCCTCAGATTCATCAAAGTTGAACCCTGGCAACAATTACTGTGGTCTTTCAATGTTTCTTACTCTTCCCTTCTGCAGGACCTATGGCCAGGAACTGTACAGGAGTCACAGAACTCCACTTCATTGCTTGTGGTCTCATTCTTAGGTATAGGTTAACTAAGCCAATCGCAATAGAAAATCCGTCAGCTAGCCCAGGAAAAATAGCAAAAGAAATTATCTGAGCTTTAGGGGAAGCAGATTAGCCATGTATCTGGGACCAGGTTAATTTTATATAATTAAATTGTTTTTATGTTAATAATTGGCTGATATGTTGTTTGTATGATATAATTAAATTGTTTTTACGTTAATAATTGGCTGATATGTTGTTTGTATGAAAGTGACCATATAGTCTTATTTTCCTGGAGTGCTTTCAGTTTACACATGCTGAACAAAAGCCTAATTCTGAATTAGCACCTCTTTTGACTCTTAAATATGACATGGTTTTGACAATAAAGTCTATAGTGAACCTATATAAAGATCAATGTTAATGATAAGGAAAATCAATAAGCCCCTCATATGTGGTAGAATTGTTGAGTTTTTTGTTTGTTTTGTCTTGTTTTGTTTTGTTTGAGGCAGTCTGACCCCATCTCCTAGGCTAGAGTATCATGGCATCATAGCTCACGGCAAACTCTTGGACACAAGTGATCCTCTTGTCTCAACCTTCCGAGTACCTGGGACAAGAGGCGCCTGTCGCAATGCTTGGCTAGTTTTTCTATTGTAGAAGAGGCAAGGTCTCACTCTTGCTCAGGCTGGTGTCAAACTTCTGAGCTCAATCAATCCACCTGCCTTGGCCTCCCAGGGTGCTGGGTTACAGGCATGAGCCAGTGCACCAGCCAGGGCCTCGCATCTCCTTGGTTGCATAGGCCTGGTCTTCTTTCACGTCAGGATAAGTAGAGAGTCATGGGTATGACTCACAGGCTTCCTTTTGTTCATCCACTGGGTTGTTCTCAGGGTCTTCTAAGTGTGACCAGTGACTAGTGTCACATCTCCAAGAGAAAAAAAAAAATTGTATCAGTAGCTGAGAAAAAAAAAATTATATCGGTACAATTCATAGAGGCCACATTTTTAGATTCAGGGTGTAGCCAGAGAGGTGGAGGTAGTTGTGTACAAGTTCAATTCTCCACAGCTGGCCTCCACATAGGCGGATGGCCTTTTGTGAGGTCAAAAGGTAAAACAATCAATCCTTTTGACATGGGGAGTGGCTACGTAGAGCTACAAGCCCCTTGTACGTCATACAGCTTCTCTGCTGCTGAAGAGAAATCTCCTAAATCCCTTTTCTTCTCAGTGTCTGATGCCTGAAGACTTGGATCCCTTATTCTTCAAGAACATATTTGGAATTCATTCTATTTATATGGCTTTTTAATTTTATTTAGCACCCCCCAAAATCAAATCTGTCATCCTCCACCTTCCCCTACATCGCAATCACCAAAAGATGATATGTCTCCATTTTTGACATCCCTCCTTTCCACCTCCCTAAACCATCATGCTGTGCCCTCTGCAGCTCACGGAGATCTGCAGAGAAGTCTCTTCTGTCTGCACCCTCTTGCTCTGTCTTCAATCTGCCCCTCCCTTAGGGACATGCTTTTCCTGATGGTGTTTCAATTCCTGGGTGTTTTTTTTTGCCACTCTCCTTCTATAGCTTGGGCTGGAGAATGGCTGCTTCCATTTCATTCTCACTACCTCTCACCTAAGTCCTCCAACTTTGAATCTCATTCCATAAAACTATACCAACTATAATACTTTCCATTGTGTCATTTTATTAATCTCCTTCCTTGAAAACATTGTCCACAGATTGGCTGTTACTTTCTTCAACAACACCAATACAATTAAGGGCATATCCATTTGGTACTTTGAGCTTTCTTTAATATCACCACTTAGTTTCAGATATATCATTATACCCTAATCTCCCTACAAGAGAGTTTACTTTTGGTATTTTAGACTTCCATTTCTTTGAATTTTTATCCTCTAATTATCCTAATTTCTACTTACCTTAGCTATTTGCTCCAATGGGGACAACCTAGATCTTGTCAGAATATGACCTTGATTTCAAGCCTTTGACCTTCTACTCATCATCTTTTATCTTTTCAACTAATTATTTCCGGTACCCTAACTCTAGCAATCACATTATAGCACTAGGGCATGCAATTTCCTGATTTTTATCATCTTTTCACTGTCCCTTATCCCCTTGTGTCTTGACTACCCTCTGTTTCAGGTTTAAATATCATGAAAAATAGCTATAATCATTCTCTTGCATATACTCCCAAAGCCCTTGGCTCTTTCTTGCTTCATTGTATTCACTTATCAAAATTATAACCTTCCTTAATTGCAAATTGCTGCTCTATAACCGAATGTTGCTGGAGGAAGCACACAACCAGGCTGAATGATTTCACTTTACATTCAGGATCACTAACCTGAAGTGAGCCCTTAATGCTGCATAATAATTACACTGTAGTTTTTTTTAGCTTATTCGGCCTTCAGCTATCTTAAATAATAATTTTATACAATTTCCTCCCTTTTCAAACTGTTAACATATACTCCTTGGTTTTCAATCTCAGCTCAATATCTTTCTTCTAATTTCACTGTGAAAATTTAGTCAATCACAAAATTAAATAAATTTCTACTACCACAGCTAACCTTCCCTTTGTATCAAACTTCTGTTCCTGTGGTTGAACTGTCTGTGCCCTGAGGAAAGGCAAGGCCTTCTGTCTATCGGGTAAGGTTCCTCGCCTCTTTCATATTATTAAGGAGATTGCTCCAGCATTTTCCCTCTCACCTGAATATTAATTTTCTTTCACTTCCGCTGCTCCACTTTACTGGATCTTTCTTACATGCACAGAGTCTGTTATTTCTTTGATCTTAAAAGGACTTTTCTAAAATTCTAATTTAATCTCAAATCACTTCTCTATTTCTTTCTTTCCCTGTATAACATAAGATTTATGTGTATTCACTCTCCTGGATTACTTTCCAGCAGTTTTCTCTTGAACCTATTTAATAAGTCTTTAACTTCTGTTTATCCACTAAAACTACTGTTGTCCAGGTCACCAATGGTCTCCTCATAAATCCAGCCATCAATCACCAGTCTTCATCACTTAACTCATTAGCAACATTGTCCACAACCAATCTCCCAATTCTCCACTCAAAACACATCTTCCAGGATCACATACATGACTAGCTTCACTGGTGGTCCCCTCTTGGTTTTCTTTTCTGTCTACTTTCCGTCTTCTCTTTACAGTGGAAGGTTCAGTCCTTGAAACTTTTTTTTTTTTCTAGACTAAGTCTTTAGTGATGTCACAACTGTAAGCATAAGCATCCATGTGTTATAGGGTTTTACAATTACAGGTCCCTGTACAATCTTGTCCCAATTAATCATATTCAGAGATGCCAGAGTAATAGTATGCTATTAAACTTCAATATTATGTTGCCTGTCTAAGTAAAAACTCCAGTTGGCATCTACTTTAGTTTGTTTTGGGTTGCTGTCACACAACACCAGAGATGGGGTAATTCATAAGGAAGTGAAATGTCCACGTCTTACACTGTTAAAATGGCAATTAAATTTCAACACGGATTTTGAAGGGGACCAACATTCAAATCATAGCAGCTTCCCATTGCATTAAGATTAAATGTCTTCACAGAGGCTTTGTACCCTCTGTTTTTATCAATCTTCACCTCTTCCTCTCAGCCACCTTTGTTCTTCTCCTTTGCATTTTGTTCCTTCTGCATAGAAATCTCTTCCTCCAGGTGCCCAGGCCATTCTCTATTCATCTTCTTCAGCTTGTTACTCACATGTCACTTCTATAATGAGGAGACTGCCTCAACACTTCTTTTTCTCATTTCCATCTAACACATTGCATATTTTCCACCTCTTTTATTTATCCAAGATCTTCCCCTCTATTTATAACATAAGTATTGTCAGGATGGGGGTATTGTTTTCCCACAGATTTATCCCAACACCTCTGTTACTGTTTGATAAATAACTGAGCTAATGGGCTGGAGATATACTAGAAACTGGTGATGGAATCCCGCCATTTGTGTGCTTCCTTTTATTCTTACCTGTTTGGATTTGAGGTAGACTGTGGAATAACTTATGGCCCTTTTACATTTACATAAACTTGGTTTGAGTTTTTAGAGAGTAGCTTATGATTCTGCAGACTGGTAGAAATCATGCAATTGTTAAGGTGCTAACATTACAAGCATTATTAGCTGTCTTTGCCAGGGAGTTCAGAGTGGAGATAGTAGAGAAGAAATTTGAAGTTTCTTTGGAAGTCAATGGGATAAAAAAGATTTAAATGCTCTTTATACCTAGAAGTACGATATATGTGGGGGCAGTTCTATGGGTCTGTTCTCATCATAACCTTTCTGAGACAGTCTTGAGAAACTCCAGCATATAATTTAATTTTGATTTGTGTGCATATGATCTGTGGTTATAAAGCCTATGTAAGATATAATATATACTCTGAATCACATTGAGTCACATTTTAATTGAATATTGGTATAATTAATTTTAACTGTGAATGATCTGTTCTGGTGTATGTATATGTGTGTGTGGGTATAGCAAGGGTGAAAAAAAAGGGATCCTTTGATTTTTCAAATATATGTCTTTTCTAGAAGCAGGAGTGATAGCTAAAGCTAGACTTCTAGCATCTGAATAGTGATTGATAATGGAAAATGTACTACCCAGACTGCGTCTGAATGACAAATAAGAAAATGGATATACTTCATAAAACAAGAGATGAATCTCTTCAATATTGTCTAAGCCACTATAAAACTTGAATGAAGAATAAACTGCTATTAATAATGTGTTTGTCACTGATGGGAGGAAGAGATAAAACATAGGTAGACATGAGAGCTGGTACATTCCAACACTAACCAAAAGTTTACCTAAAGATGAGGGGTGTTTGTGGGAAGCAAGGAATAATGAGGCAGATTTAATATGTAGTCTCTTAACAGGACAATGGGCATCATGGCGTTAAGTTATACTCAGATAACCATAAATGCTTAAAATACTTCTTGTAGCTAAAACTAATAGTTTTTTGTTATTATAATTGATAATAATTTCAAATTATTGTATTATTCAAGGATAATAAAATAGGTACCTGTCTCCCTCTTATCTGTCATGCTTGGAGATCTTTGTGCCTGTTTCAGAGGGGAAGAAAAGACCAGTTCTTTGTTCTTGAAGGGAGGAGCATGCAAGGAAAATGGCTAATGACCAGGCTGTAGCTTGTCAAGGGCTCATGAATTAACAGGGATCCTCATGGCACCTTGGATCACAGGAGCACCTTTCTTTTACCTTTAGCACCCTCTTTTTTTTCTATTTTATTTTACTTTATTTTGTTTTTAATTGTCTAACCAAATACTCCTTCATCTACATAGATCTCCTCTGGTTCTGCCTCTTCTTCTCTGGACTGGAGTTTCTGCCACCCCCCGTCTCTGCCCCAAAGAAACTTTCCTATCTCTCATCACTTTCCACACTCTACGAGTACGTTTTCTTATCTGAATCTCCTAAGACTCTGAACTTTCTGATTATGTTTTCTGATCTGAATCTCCTAAGACTCTGAACTTTCTGAAACACCAACATGTTCACTTTTGGATTCCTTGAGAGAAGCACCTGAATTGTTGTAGAGGGAACACTTAGCCTCCTTCCACCGTGTGACTGGCCTGTCACTGGGCTCAGAACTTTACATGGATTACTTATTTTGATTCTCACAGCAACCAGGGGACTAAATTACTATTACTCCATTTTAAAGATAGGAAAAGTGAGAAGTAAAGAGGTCGAGTGACTTGCTAAATGTCACACACATACGGTAACAAAGGCAACATTGGATTTGAAGTATTTCTGAAAGTTGAAGGAAATTCTTAACCATTTTGTCATTCTCAAATGTGTATTGAATGAATGATTCAGTTCTGAGGGTGGGAGAGAGTTTGGGCCTATGGACTATAGATCTTACACCCATAAGATCCATAGAGTTAAATATAATTATCCATATAAATTTAAATTTCTAAATTCTACATGAACCCTGTGGATACCCTGTATAGGCACAACATCTATAGTCTATAGGTCCAAACTCTCTTCCACCCTCTGAATGTAAATTTAAATTGCACATGAACTCTATGGATACCCTGTATCTTTAATCGTGGGATTACCACTTCCCAAGAATGTATTTAAGTTGTCCATTTAATGGGGACTGTTAGCAGGGTTCTGAGTAACAGTGAAGCCACCGATTGGACTGTTATTGTAACCTCACAGGGAGTTGATTTAGGTGCAATGGGTCACCACACAAAGATTTAATGAGAATTGCCAAGGAAGAAATTTTTCAATAAGAGAAGTGCCAAGGAGATCTTTTTTTCAATATGAAACATGTCTGTTGGGGGAACAGAGAGCTGGGCCTCAAATCCATATCTCTGACTAATGACGATTATAGGCTTTTTAAGGATGGGATATGGGCATCAGGGAAGGTTGTGGTACAATTAATAAGTGGCTACATGTGTTGGGGCAGGATGGGGAGTGATGAGTCTTGGCATCAGGAATTCTGTCTAGGACCATCAATGTCTCAAATCCTTGTCTTGCAGATATTATGCTATTTCTGGGAAACAATTTAGGGAAGTTAAGTATTAATAGTCAATTAAAGGTTTCTGGGTTCTGATCATCATGATCTATTGGCCTGAGAATCTAAACCAGAGAAGGTAAAGGATTATAAATAAACATTGAAATTTACTCATAAAGCCAGTTGGAGGGCTCTCATCCCCCTCTGTAACCTGAGGTGTGGAGTGGGGGGAACAGACTCCCAGTAACGTTATTTACTACAAAGTATTCAAAAGGAAAATGTTTTCCCGTTTGGAGTGAATGAATCAGTTCTGAAGCAAGAAGGAACAAGAAATCATATCTAAAAAGTTTGAACTTTAGCTTCTAAACTCTATTTTTTGGATAAAAAAGAATGAAAGATAAAGCTATATCTCATGTTTTCAAGTCTTATGTTTAATAAAAATCAAATGAAACTCTGCCAAATGGGTGAGTGGGAGTCAGATGTATAATTAAACTTCCTTCTGGAATATATGCCACTCAGAGATCAAATGGTTAGCATCAAATTGGTCTTTCTAAATATGATCTATTGCCTCATAGAAAGCTGTCAATAGTCTTTTTTTTTGCCATAGACATTTAAAGAAATAGATGCTTTAAAGCAAATGTTCTAATACATTTAAGAATCTAAGCACACGTTTAGAGAAAGAGAAAAATGAATAAAGTATCCAATGTACTCAGCCCTAATATGAAGCTAATTTATAGCTTTCATATGAAGGCTAAAACCCAATTATAGCACAGGAATACAGGGATAGGGGAAAGGGAGGGGAGGGGTGGGGGGAGGATGGGTAGAGGGAG
>CAUYON010137106.1:0-16825 GCA_963573935.1 Arctocebus calabarensis | reverse complement strand
CTTTGAAAAAAAAATAAGAAGTTAACTGATGACTCAATACTGAGCCTCAGAGTTAAAGCATTCTATATTAGACATACTCTTAATTTGACAATGTGAATGTTACTTTCTTTGCATTATTATTATTAATATTGCTTAATATTTAACAACAAAAAAAGAAAAATACAACATTCTCAAAATTATACTTTGGCACTTGCTTCAAACAGAAAATGCTGAGATAACGGTTTCACACCCACTTTTAAGTATACCTCAAAAATTTACTAGTAAGATAAACTTTAAATATAAAAACATCCACGCATAAGAATCAAGTAAGGAATAACTTGTCAAAACCTTTAAAGCCTAAAATAAGAGTCATAGCTTACACTCCCTTAGAATGAGAGAGAGTGGTTTCATTTTAAAACCTGGAAATAAAATTTCCAGAACCAAGAATCTCTATTTTCCAACATACATTTTCATGGACAATAAGCCAGTAAGAAATTCTGCCTTGGCTTAATGCCTGTAGCTCAACAGCTAGGGTGCCAGCCCACATTCACTGGGGCTGGCAGGTTAGAACTCAGCCCAGGCCTGCCATACAACGACAACTACGAAAAAAAAAAAGAAAAATAGCTGAGCATTGTGGTGGGCACCTGTAGTCCCAGCTACTTGGGAGGCTGAGGCAATAGAATCACTTAAGCCCAAGAGTTTTGGTTGTTGTGAGCTGCAACGCCACTGCACTCTACCGAGGGCAACAACGTGAGACTCAGTCTCAAAAAAAAAAAGAAAGAAATTTTGCCTTATGGTAGCATTTACCTAAAGATTATTATGTGGCTAACTAGGAACTTGCAACAATCATGGTTTCATCCTGCTAGCTTCACCTGTGTACTTTGAATATTACTTGCCTTTTCTTCTCAAAGGAACTTTCTGGCCCATTTCTCTTCACAGCCTTTTCTTCTGGCTACCCCCCATACACTTAACTCAAGACTCCCTCCCTATTATCATTGTTTTCCCTTTTTTTCTTGCCCAAATTCATGTTTAGGGAAGTCAATACTAAACCTACTTATGAAGCAGGCCTTATTTATGAGGAATTCTGTCACATTTCATTTCAAATGCAAATAATTTTTCTAATTTTACATGTAACATATACATAATGGAAAAAATTAATACAGATGGATTAAAAAAGGAAAAAGAAATAATCTATAGTTTTACCAATACCACGACATCCTTTCCCAGGCTACACCCTGTTAACATTTTAATACAGGGATATATAGGCCCTTCTCTTTCCTCACCTCCACTTTAGGGAGGGAGGTTTAGAAACTGAGATTATATTCTCCAGGCACAGTGGCTCACACCTGTAATCCTAGCACTCTAGGAGGTCAAAGCAGTTGAATTGCTTGAGCTCAGGAGTTCAAGATCAGCCTGAGCAACAGTGAGACCCCCCCCCTGCACATCTACTAATAATAGAAAAATTAGCAGGGTGTTGTGATGGGTGCCTGTATTTCCAGCTGCTTGGAGGCTAAGACAAGAGGATCACTTGAGCCCAGGAGTCAGGCTGCTATGAGCTAGGCTGATGTTATGGCACTCTACTCAGAGCAACAGAGTAAAACTCTGTCTCAAAAAAAAAAAATTTGCTTCATAATCTCATTTAAAAATGTCTTGAGCATCTTTACATATAGATGCAAAGGATATGTATATGTATACAGGTGTGTAGACCTACATCATCCTTTTATTGGCTTATAGCTTTCCACTGTGTATTTATGCATACAATGATTTACAATTATTTAATAGTTTATTGTTTTCTAATTTCTGCTGTAACAAAAAAAAATCCAATAAGCATTCATGTACTCATATTTTTTGTATATATGGTTAATCCTAAGAATATCCTTAAAACAAATTACTAAAAGAGCCTGGTCTCTGTGCTTACTTCAGCAGCACATTACATTAAAAGTACCAGGTATATATGATTGTAATATTGTTTCACCCTATAGCCTTTCCTCAAAACAGTGGCTACTAAATCCTTCTAAAAGAAATCAGATCTCAATATACCTTCTGCTCAAAACCCCTACCAGTGGCTTGGTGCCTGTGGCTCAAGCGGCTAAGGCACCAGCCATGTACACCTGGGCTGGCAGGTTCGAATCCAGCCTGGGCCTGCCAAACAACAATGACGCTGCAACCAAAATATGGCTGGGCGTTGTGGCGGGCGCCTGTAGTCCCAGCTACTTGGGAGGGAGAGGGCAGGAGACTTGCTTGAGCCAGGAATTGGAGGTTGCTGTGAGCTGTGATGCCATAGCGCTCTACCCAGGGTCACAGCTTGAGGCTCTGTCTCAAAAAAAAAAAAAATTTAAAACCCCCACCAACTCCCCAACTCATTCACAATGAAAGGGAAGGGTCTCACACAATGACCTATAAACTGATTCCTAACTCTGAACATATCTTCGATCATACCTCACCTTGTTCACTCTAGCCACAAGTTAGGCACAGTCTTTCCTTCCTTTTTTTCAGTGCCTGGATTTCTTTTTTATATTGTTGGCACACTCCTTAAAAATAATATTATTTTCTTGTTTTGTAGGAACTAGGGTCTCATGCTGCTCAGGCTGGTCTCAAAGTCCTGCCTTTAAGCAGTCCCCCCACCCTCCCTCCCACACCACCAGGCATGGCCTTAAGCACATTCTTACTTCAGGGTCTGTGCATATAGTTCTTCTATCCTTTTTTCTTTTCTGCCTTTCAGTTAAGAGTTATCTTGGGTCATACATTAAATATACAAACACTAACAAAAGCTGATCAGCAATACTTTTTTGTGATATCTGACACCATAGATAAACAAAAGAAAAAGTCCCCACAAAATCAGCATACAGCCCTATTGACCACAGGTTGCACCCCCTAATCTATAATGTTTTCTCCCAGACACTAGGACTCATGGCCTAATCCTTCATTTCTTTCAGTGCTCAAATGTCACTTCTATTTTACTTCCCCTTGCCCTATCCTACTTTTGTTTTATAGTTCTACTTATCTTCACCTAACGTGTGTAACCACTGTTTTAAAATTCACTACAAATGGAATGTGATTAAAACTCAGCTTTTAAATGTACTTTCAATGAGTATACTCTTCAGCTGATCCTGAATCAAAATTTGTATAGTTTTTAGTTCCATGGCTTTTCTGCTTAAATAATAAACCATCTCAAATAAGTCATTAGTATGTCCACGACAAGTTACTACTATGTACTCTGAACTCAACATTGTTTCCTCTTCTCTCACAATTGCTTAAAACACATTTCAATCTCTCTCTCAGTTCATGGAATGTTAGCCTCTCAAAAGAACTGCAATAAAAGCTTAACACTCTGCTGTTCCTCCCTCCCACCTTTTACATGGGTGTTTCAAAAATCCAAGCTAGAGCTCTTTCTAAAGAAATTATTTATGCAAAATCTAATTCCCTCTCTACTGGTTAGCCCTTTTGTAAATCCATGACCTAGCAGAAGGGTGGAAAATACCCAGAATCAACTCCTTTGAAATCTCCTCTGCAAATTCAATATATACTACGTGAAGGTCTTTCTTACTCTCACTTTGTATCTGATATCTATGCTGCTACTGCTTCATATAAGACTGAGTCGAGGAAGAATGTCCTTTAACATCTTGTTATGCTACTTTATTGGTTTTCGATCTCCCCATCTGTTCGCTCCAATAGTCTAAGCATTTTTACAGCTGCCTGAAACATTATCAGTAGTCAACAAGTATTACTGAATGAACGAAATCTGGAATTACTATCTAAAAGAAATGAAAAAAATTAAGCCTGTTGATTTATGCTTCCAAACTGCTCTATAGTAATATAATAGCAACCATACCCCTTTATTGACAGAATATAAAAGTACTCATTTCGCTAAACACTATTAATAAATATTCATCTTCCTTTTTGTGGATATTTCATATTTCTTGATTTTAAGTGAGGACAATCAGCTCTTAAATTTGCTGATTATTCATATGTTCTATACCTTTTTAAAATTTTCTCTCCATTGTATACTACAGTATATTACTGAGATACCTGTTCTTTTCTAATTAGGCTTTTAAGACCTCCTTCTAAAACTGCTTTAACCCAAACTGCACATATTTCTCTTTGTGCTTTTGTTTCTCTCTTTTTGTTTCTCTTTTGTTTCTATTAGGTCTTTTTGCCTAATAGAAATGTTTTTTTTTTTTTTTTGAGACTGAGCCTCAAGCTGTCACCCTGGGCTGAGTGCTGTGACATCACAGCTCACAGCAACCTCCAATTCCTGGGCTCAAGTGAGTCTCCTGCCTCTGCCTCCCAAGTAGCTGGGACTACAGGCACCCGCCACAACGCCTGGCCATTTTTTGGTTGCAGCCGTCATTGTTGTTTGGCGGGCCCGGGCTGGATTCGAACCTGCCAGCTCAGGTGTACGTGGCTGGCGCCTTAGCCTATTGAGCCACAGGTGCAGAGCCAATAGAAATGTTTTATTGATGCAGTTAGAGCTATTAATATTTCCTTTCCTTTCAGTTTCTAGTTTTGGTATCAATCTTAGAAAGTCTTTTCTTAACACTAAAGTAGTACTTCTCACCCAAAAGCAACATAACAAAAGATAAATATTAATCAAATATGTAATTCTTAATTTCTTTCCACTCATATTTAAAAAGTAAAAATAAATATGTGAAATTACATTTTATTTAACCTAATATATATAGTAGATATACTAACACTGCAATATTTAATCAGTTTTTTAAATGTTATAGAAAGCTGGACCCAGTGGCTCACACCTGCAATTCTAGCACTCTGAGAGGCCCAGGCCATAAGATCGCAAGCTCGAGATTCCTGCCTCTAAAAATAGTTGGGCATTGGGATGAGTGCCTGTAGTCCCAGTTACTCAGGAGGCTACTCAGGAGGCTGAGGCAAGAGAATCACTTGAGCCCAAGAATTTGAGGTTGCTATAGGCTATCATCCACGGCACTCAACCCCAGGGCAACTGAGAGGAAACTTTGCCTAAAAATAATAAATAAATAAATAAAATGTCACAGATATTTTACTTTCTTTTTTTCATTCTAAATTTTAAAAATCTGATGTATGGCACATGTCAATTTGGACAAGCCACATTTCAAATGCTCAATAGTGACATGTGATTAGTGGCTACCACACTGGGCAATACAACATACAAGGCTTCACCTATCTTTTGTTTCATTATATAGAACTCAATTTTTTCTTCCATCTGACATTTGTTTTGGTATTAGGTATAAAACAGACTCTAACTTCATTTCCCCTCTACAGAACTGGCTAGTTCACCCCACTGTAAAATCCTACCTTACATACAGAATGTTCCTGCATCAACAACACAATGCTTTATCAGCTATAGCTTTAGAATTCATTTTACTATTTTACTGTATATTTTTATTCCTCTTGTCTTTCAGTTTTCCTGATTTTCCCATATTCATCTTTTTAAATATAGTTTAGCACTATGGTCAAAGGTAGAAATTCAAATGGGATTTTGACAAGGATTATGTTCAATATATAGATTAATGTGGAAAAATAGACATCTGCATAACACAAAGCTCTCCATTCAAAAGGATGAAAGGTATCTTTGCTCCTTTCATATAATTTAACAAGTTTGTAATTAATGATCTCTGCATAAGCTTTATGTAATTTTTATGTTTCTTCCTACTTATTTGACTTTTTAAAAAATGAATCTGTAAAACGAGAAAAAGCACATCACAGCTTAAAAATCAATACTTTTTATGTTTTGTGGTTTCACACAACCTAAAATATATTTGTAATATAATAAAATTACATAGCACAGGTTTATCAGTTTAATCCCCTAAATAATTGCTTACTTGCAATGCCAAATGCATCTCCAGTCCCCAAAGTTAAGATCTGTTTTATCTGGATTTTCATCTTCAGTTGGCTTCTCCAAGTTAGTAATGGACCAGAGTTGCAAACAGTTGGAACCAGTTAAAAGACGACTGCCTAAAAAAATATTATTTACCATTTATTATTTAGGTATTAAATAGTGAGTTCAGTTACACACTCAAGAATTTCATATATTATAAAGATAAAACATCTTTAAAAAGTCAAATAACAAAAAGGTATTTGGAGAGGGGGGAGAAGGCTATGTTTTAATTTTGTTAAAATAGCTTGGGAAAGAAGGGAACAGACCTTATCACCTCTCATTCAACAAATATTTAGGGAGTATCTTCTGTGTACCAGGCACTGTGCTAAGTACAATGACAAATAAAACACTGTCTTCTTCCAAGATAAGTTCACATTTCAAGAGAGAGACATAGAATTATGATATAATGTAAAAATATCATATACATGATAAAAATGTGTGCAAAGTTGGGCAGTATTTGTGGCTCTAGGGCGCCGGCCCCATATACCCAGGGTGGCAGGTTCAAACCTAGCCCTGGCCAAACTGCAACATAAAATAGCCAGGCGTTGTGGTGGGCGCCTGTAGTCCCAGGTACTCAGGAGGCTGAGACAAGAGAATTGCCTAAGCCCAGGAGTTGGAGTTTGCTGTGAGCTGTAACACCAAGGCACTCCACCGAGGGCAATAAAGTGAGACTGTCTCTAACAGCAAAAAAAAAAAAAATGTGTGCAAAGTTGTATCAAAGCCCACAGGAAAGGCCAGGTATGGTGGCTCATGCCTGTAATCCTACCACTCTGGGAGGCTGAGAGGGGTAGATTGCCCTGAGCTCACAGGTTTAAGACCACACTGAGTGAGAGCAAGATCCCCGTCTCTAAAAATAGCCAGACATTTTGGTGGGCACCTACAGTCCCAGCTCTCCTGAGGCTGAGGCAAGATGATCACTTGAGCCCAAGAGTTTGAGGTTGCTATCAGCTATGATGTCATGGCAAGCTACCAAGGGTGACAAAAAAAAAAAAAAGTCCAGGGTGGCACCTGTGGCTCAGTGAGTAGTGCGCCGGCACCATATACCGAGGGTGGTGGGTTCAAACCCAGCCCTGGCCCAACTGCAACAAAAAAATAGCCGGGCATTGTGGCGGGCGCCTATAGTCCTAGCTACTTGAGAGACTGAGACAGGAGAATCACCGAAGCCCAGGACCTGGAGGTTGCGGTGCGCTGTGAAGGGCGAAAAAGTGAGACTCGGTCACTAAAAAAAAAAAAGCCCCAAGAAAGAGAAATTAATGTGTAGCTATAGTCAAAGTGCCATGAAAGGATCGGCGCCTGTGGCTCAATGGGCTAAGGCGCCAGCCATGTACACCTGAGCTGGCGGGTTCGAATCCAGCCCCAGGACCCGCCACAGGACCCGCCAAACAACAATGACGACTGCAACCAAAAAATAGCCGGGCGTTGTGGCGGGCGCCTGTAGTCCCAGCTACTTGGGAGGCGGAGGCAAGGGACTCGCTTGAGCCCAGGAATTAGAGGTTGCTGTGAGCTATGATGCCACAGCACTCCATCCAGGGTGACAGCTTGAGGTTCTGTCTCAAAAAAAACCAAAGTGTCATGAAAAGTGATGAAAGGCAATCTGGTCCTTATTGGATGAATAAGCAATAAAAGAACAGGTATTTCAGAAAGGAAACTTAACATGAACAAAGACATGAAGGCATGCAAGTTCACACATCTTCCCTAGAATGCCTCATAATCTGATATGGGTAAGTAATAAAATACACAGAAGGCTGGAAAAGTAGTAAGATTGAAAAAGTACCAGAGTGAGACTGGGAAGAATTTCTCAAGTTCATAAGGTTATTTGGACTTTGTTATAAGTAGTTGACAGTAGTTGACTTAAAGTGGGAGTGGGTACCTAACTGAATCTATATTTTAGAACAAGGGGTCCTAACTAGGGTAGGGGAGCAGACAACAGATGGACTTGAAAAGGCCTGTGAATCTCCCTTTATGTTCATTCTTTCAAAGAGTCTAACCTTTTGACACAAAGGTTAAAAGTCTTTTTTAGAAAATAATTCTACAGACACAAGTAATAAGAAAAACATAAGAACCAGGGAAGCCTGGTTAATTAACTACAATAATTCAGATGGAAAATAAGACATGAAGAGCTCAACCAAATATTAAAGAACCAAGGATATGTAAGTCATTTCAAAAAGCAGAATTGTATTCTCCCAAGTGCTATAATCCTAGCACTTGGGAGGCCAAGTCGGGTGGACTGCCTGAGCTCACAGGTTCAAGACCAGCCTGAGCCACATGAGACCTCATCTCAAAAAATAGCCGGGCATTACAGGGGGTTCCTGTAGACCCGCTACTCGGGAGGCTGAGGCAAGAGAAATGCTTGAGCCCAAGAGTTTGAGGTTGTTGTGAGCTGTGACACGACAGCACTTTACCAATGGCAACATAGACTCTGTCTCAAAACAAACAGACAAACAAAAAACAAAAGATTCCAATTTCATAATTTAGAATTGAGTAGAAGGCTGTACTCTAAACCATACCATGAAAATAAGGGAAGGCAAATAATTTTGGGGGGGGGGGCTGACAATAAATATATTTCGCCTTGGTAATTAAGGACTATGGAGTTTTGTTTTTCTGGAAAGATCACTTTTTCATATAAAAAGGAAAGTAAGTCTGTGGCAAAAGCACAGACTTTAGATCAGAATCTCTGTGTCTAAAACCCAAGTTAGCCACTTAACGATTCACGTGAATTCCATGTAGCTGAATAGCCTCTGAGCCTCAGTTTTCTTATCTATAAAATTCAAGGTTTGAGGTGGCGCCTGTGGCTCAAAGGAGTAGAGCACCAGCCCCATATGCTGGAGGTGGTGGGTTCAAACCCAGCCCCGGTCAAAAACTGCAAAAAAAAATTCAAGGTTTGTATAGAGTTGTTCTGAGGATTAGTTATCATACGCATGAAGTCTCTAGCCAGGCCAGGCACTTAGCAAAAGTTGAATAAATAGTAGAGCAACAGGTAGAAAGTTTCACAGAAAAATAAAAGCACAAAAAGTACTGTTATATTCCATTTAAATATGCTTATTATTCCACTTTTGAATTCACGAACAAAGACCAGTTTTCTTTTGTTGAACATAAACTAAGATGAAATTAAGGTATCCCATGAATAATTTGTTTTTTGGAGACAGAGTCTTAGTCTGCCACCCTAGGTAGAGTGCTGTGGTATCATAGCTCACAGCAACCTCAAACTCTGAGGTTCAAGCAATCCTTTTGCCTTAGCCTCCCAAGTAACTGTGACTACAGGTGCTCGCCACAATACACAGCTAGTTTTTCTACTTTTAATAGAGATGGGGTCTCATTTTTGCTCAGGCTGGTCTTGAACTGCTGAGCTCAAGCAATCCACCCACCTCAGCCTCCCAAAGTGATAGGATTACAGGTGTGAGCCACCAAACCAGGGCCGTGAAAAATTAGGACTAATAATATACAAATAATCAATCCACGTATGAAAGGGAACAAACATGTATGTACCATATGATATGGTATACTCATTTATAAGACAAAGGACAGAGGCATGAATATTAAGGTAGAATAAAAAACATAAAAATTCTAAAACAGAAAATCTTATGATGTAGGCAAGATGCAATAATCATTTTGGACACAACATAAAAACACTACATCAGTTTACTAACACCATCTAAAATTTCTTTTTATATCATAATACTTGGCAATTATAGTTAAGTAAATATGAATCCGAACAAAAATACTAACATTTCATTTAAATTATTTATCTGTTTATAAATAACTATAAAAGTCATTTCCAAAAGTAATATAGTCATAGCTTCCAAATATTTATTTTAGTACATAGCACATTTCTCAACCAAACCACTAAACAGAAAAATAAATTATGTTAATTTTAAGCCAATCAAGATTATAAAGATAATCAGTAGTCATAGGCTGCCGCCAAGTGACTACTACATATAGTAAGAAAATAAGTTAATTATACTGCTACCCTGTAAAGATAATTTTAGAGAATTTTAACATTAACACTATCCTCTGAAATAATAGTTATGGACAAACCACAGGTACAAAAATCTCTTCCTTTTGTTGGTCATAGATTAAAATAATAATGATGATGATAATAATGAGCTGGGCATGGTTGCTCATGCCTGTAACATTAGCACTTTGGGAGTCTAGGGCATGAAGACTTTTTTTTTTTAGACAAAGTCTCACTCAGTCACCCTGGCTTGAGTGTCATCACATCATAGCTCACAGCAAACTCACACTCTTGGGCTCAAGAGATCCTCTTGTCTCAGTCTCCAAGTAGCAGGGACCACAGGTGACTGCCACAATGCCCAGCTATTTTTATTTATTTTTATTTTAACTTATCTTTTTTTTTCTCAGAGACTCAAAGATATTTATTAACTAAAGACAGGGAAATTGATGCTCAGGAAATTTCAGTTTAATAAGTACAAAGTCATCCAGCAGAGACCTGAGGCCAGACTGTCTGATGTCCAAGATGAATCATATTTCTGCCACAATCTTGAGTTGATAATTTTTCCTTCAGGGCAGGAACCCACTTCCAGCTCTCTTTGGAAGTACTCTAAACTTTCTCTTTGTTCTTCCTAAATAAAATCTCTCTTTGCTACCCAGTCCTTTGGTGTTGGCCATGGCTGGGGTGAGTCAGCTAATCCACTGGAATGCAGGATCAGGTTCTTGGTTGAGGAGGTCACTGGACCAACTGAATCACTTTCTTGGGTCTGAAGTTTCATCATATCTGCTTCAATTTAAGGTTGGATTCATTCAAGTTCCTTTATTTCTTCATCCAAATGCCTAATTTCTTCATACTCTTTATACCTTTCCAGGTGCATTGGCTTTTCAAAATATGCTGGGCAGACGGGGCATGTGTTTCCTTCTTATAACAGTCCAGCCATGTTCACTCCTCTGCACTAGAATCTCTTCTATCCTCCAGCTGCTCCCACAGGAAGCTAAGGTCTTCAACACCTGACTCTTTGTAGACGTGGGGTCTTGCTCTTCCTCCGTCTGGTCTCAAACTCCTGAACTCAAGCAATCTGCTCACCACGGCCTCCCAGAGTGCTGGGATTACAGGCGTGAGCCACCGTGCCCAGCCTAAAGATGGTTTTATACCAGTATACCAGCCTAGGCAACACAGTGATACCTTGTCCTTACCAAAAACTTAAAAATTTAAGCCAGTATGGTGGTGCACACCTTTAATCCTACTCAGGAAGTTAAAGCAGGAAGATCAATGGAACCCAGGAAACAAAAGGTTATAGTGTTCTATAATCATACCATTATGCTTCAGCCTGGGTGACAGAGCAAGATCATGGCTCTTAAAATAAAGTATAAGAAATAGCAATCAATTCAAATACTAAATGTTTTTATTGCAGTTATTGACACTTCATTAACAATATTTGTATAGGATACTACCCCATACTTCCCTTAAGAAGTACTGTCATAAATATTGTCATTTGTGAACACTTAAAACCCAATTTGTAGAGGCAACGCCTACAGTGGCTCAGTGGGTGGGGTGTAGACCCCATATACCAAGGGTGGCAGGTTCAAACCCGGCTCCGGCCAAACTGCAACAAAAAATAGCGGGCATCAAAATAAACAAAAAAAAAAAAAAAAGAAGTAGGGCACTGTGGCTGGCGCCTGTGGTCCCAGCTGCTCAGGAGGCTGAGGTGGGAGAGTCGCCTAAGCCCAGGAGCTGGAGGTTGCTGTGAGCTGTAACACCACAACACTCCACGGAGGACAATAAAGTGAGACTCTGTCTCTAAAAAAAAAAAAAAAAAAAAATTTGTAGCCAGACGCAGTGGCTCATGCCTATAACCCTAGTACTCTGGGTGGCCGAGGTAGGTGAATTGCTTAAACTCATGAGTTTAAGATCAGCCTAATCAAGAGTGAAAATCTATCTCTATTTTTTTTTGTTGTTGAGACAGAGTCTTGCTCTGTCGCCCTTGGTAGAGTGCCGTGGCATTGCAGCTCACAGCAACCTCAAACTCTTGGGTTTAAGCGATTCTCTTGCCTCAGCCTCTCAAGTAACTGGGACTACATATGCCTGCCACAATGCCTGGCTATTTTTTGTTGCAGTTGTCATTATTGTTTTTAAGCTGGCCAGGGCTGAGTTCAAGCCCACCACCCTCAGTGTATGCGGCTGGTGCCATAACCACTGTGCTATGGGCACCGAGCCAAGAATCTATCCCTATTTAATAATTAAAAAAAAAAAAAAAAAAAAGGATAAAGAAAAATTGAAGCAAGAGATCACTTGAGCCCAAGAGTTCCAGGTTGCTGTAAGCTATAATGTCATGGCACTCTACCCAGGGCAACAGAGTGAAAACTCTGTCTCAAAAAAAAAAAAAATTGTGAAATAGATATTAATTTTCAAATCAGTTAAGTTGACCTGTTAAATAACCTGGTTTCTAATCACAGAAGTACCAGACAAATAATGTGAACATTTATTGAAAGCATAGTATTTGCTGTAGTCCCAGCTACCCAGGAGAATGAACCAGGAGAATCACTTGAGCCCAGAGTTTGAGGTTGCAGTGAGCTATGATGACGTCACTATACTCTGGCCCAGGCAACACAATAAGACCTTGTCTCAAGAAATAAAAAGCTACACCATTAATCATATAAGGACAAAAAACTAGAATAAAAGTCACTCTACCCATAGTAAAATTATAAACAAAGTGATTGCTGAATGCCACATTTGAACTCTGGTCTGACTTCTTTTCACTGTATGCATACAATATATACCGAGCTTACCAGCTGGTAAGCATTAATCTTACAATGTCTATTACATAAGAAACATTTTTTAAAAATTGTATGATTAACAAATTCTCCAATTATACTTGTATCTTTTACCTTCTAAAATAATTTCCAAAGGTTCTAAAGTTCTGTGTTCTAAATCAGTATTTTCCCCAGCCATTTCATGTACTACACTATTTTGAAAACTAAAACTATATCCTCTATCGAAACCAATGACTTCTATTTTTATATTCCAAAGACTTTTGTTTAAGATTCAAACTTCTATCTACTGCTTGATGATATGTAAGCTTCTCAAACTTCCCATGTCCAAACAATACCTATGTTCTACTACGTTTTATACGTATCACTTTTCTTCTTGTGATCATAGATTTTCTCAAACTAATGTCAATTCTCTTGCCTAAATGCATTTCACAACATGTTATTCCTTCCACTATTAATTCATTTAATATTAACTGAGTACCTGAAGTAGACAAGGCATATAAGCTCTTATTTCTCATTCAGACTATTGTCAATGCATCCTCTCCAAAAGTCACTCTGCCTCCTGTTCTTCCTGCCTCTGAACTTTCTAACTCACTGCTAGCAGATCAAACTTGCAAAACCATAAAATCTTAGCACGCCACTAGCCTCTTCTAAAAACCTGTAATAGTGTTTGACAATTAAAAAGAATTAAATTCAAATTCCTTAGGGTGATTTTTTTTTTTCTTTTTTTTTTTGAGACAGAATGTCACTTTGTTGCTCCTGGTGGAGTGCTGTGGCATCATCATAGCTCACAGCAACCTCAAACTCTTAGGCTTAAGTTATCCTCTTGCCTCAGCCTCCTAAGTTGCTGGGGCTACAGGCGTTCACCACAACACCCAGCTGTTTTTAGAGACAGGGTCTCACTCTTACTTAGACTGGTCTCAAACTCCTGAGCTCAACTGATCCACCTGCCTTGGCCTCCCAGAATGTGGGATTATAGGTGCGAGCCACCACACCTGACCTCTTAGCATGACTTCAAAGGCCTTCTATAACATAGCGTGGTCTCATCTCTTAGCACCATCCACTGGCACTCATTCCAACTCCAATGAAAACTAATCTTGTTGGAATATCTCTTGCGATTTCTCTGTGCCTTTGCTCACTGACACAGAATGGAAAATGGCTCCCAACATATCATGTCTCCTGTGTCCATGCTCTCCTGCAGTATGACTTTGCCACATCTTTCAAGAAAAGTCTATTTCCCCCATCCCTTGAAGCTGGACTTGTGACTTGTTTTGATCATATAATGTGGCAGGAATAACATTCTGGGACATTCCCACAAAGCCCTGTCACGGCTGATGTCCTAAGCCACTAAGTTTTGGGACAGTCTTTTTTTTTTTTATTCTTTTGGTACATGTGCTGCCTGAACAAGCACAGAGATGTTTTTTAAGGCAGAAACAGGTAACTGACTGTCTCTTCTTATAACTCACTTCTCTTTTTCTCCTCCATCTACCCCACCCTCATTGTTAAAAACGCCCTACTCTCAAGTCAAAAGCCTCCTCTTCAATGAGACCTTGATTCTACAGAGAGAACTAATGTCTCTTTCCAAAAACAATTTGTTTTTGAAACAATTAAATTTATTATAGAACTTACCATATTATATCATCTATTACAGTGCATACTGGTCTTCATTTCAGTATAAACTCTAAAAGGACATAATCTGTATTACTTCTGTATTCCCCACAATCTCACATAAAAGAACTAAAATACATAAGAGTAATAAAAGCAATGCCTAGAAAAGTGTTATTTCATTTCAGTTAATCCTGATTTTATTATCTTACCTGTGGGATCCCAAGTTATATTGTGTGCTATTGATTCCAGAAAAAACTGGCCACTTTTCTGCCACTGACTATATAATTCCTAAAATTAAAAAAAAGGCATTTAATCGATTATGATTGACATCTTTTCTCAAATGTACATGATCATGTTTATTATTCTTATAATAATAGGAAGACATTTTTAAGGATAACAAAATGTTCGATTCAGTCAAGAAAAATTAGAGAATATATGATGGAGGAGCTTAGTGAAAGGCAGTGGAGATTCAAATGTCTACCTGTAGTACAAATCACCACATACTATCTTGGATAAGTCTTATTAAACTTAGAGTTAATTATTACTTGATTATAAAGGTTTAACTTTAAATGTGTCTGTGACTCAGCGTTTGAGGCTTCCAGATTTCCTTTTTTCTTGTTTTTTTTTTCTGTTGTTTTGTCCAAGACAGAAGGGTCTCTTGAGCTCGGAAGTACAAGACCAGCCCAAGCAAGAACCAGGTCCCATCACTAATAAAAATTTAAAAATGAGCCAGGCATTGTGGCAGATGCCTGTAGTTCTAGCTACTCAGAAGGCTAAAGCAGGAAGAGCACTTAAATCTAGCAGTTTGAGGTTGCCATGGCACTCTAGTTTGGGGTAACAGAGTGACACTCTGTCTCAAAAGAGGAAAATTTATTTTAACATAATGTACTGATTTTTTTTTTTTTTTTTTTTTTTAGAGACAGTCTCACTTTATCGTCCTTCAGTAGAGTGCTGTGGAATCACACAGCTCATAACAATCTCCAACTCCTGGGCCTAGGCGATTCTCTTGTCTCAGCCTACCGAGTAGCTGGGACAAAGGCACCCATCACAATGCCTGGCTATTCTGTTTTTTTGTTGTAGTTTGGACAGGGCCGGGATCGAACCCCCCACCCTCAGTATATGGGGCTTACCCACTGAGCCACAGGCGCTGCCCAATGTACTGATTTTTTTAAGTCTCTTATTTCATTCAACAAATACTTATTGAGTTTAAAATATACTGTTCTGGGTGGGATAACCACCTTTAAAATTTACCTTAGGGGTAGTGCCTGTGGCTCATCGAGTAGGGCCCTGGCCCCATAACTGAAGGTGGCGGGTTCAAACCTGGCCTCGGCCAAACAGCAAAAACAGAAAAATGGCCGAGTGTTGTGGTGGGTGCCTGTAGTCCCAGCTACTCGGGAGACTGAGGCAAGAGAATCGCCTAAGCCCAGGAGTTGGAGGTTGCTGTGAGCTGTGTGACGCCACGGCACTCCACTGAGGGAGGAAAAAGTGAGACTCTGTCTCTACAAAAAAATAAATAAATAAATAAATAAAATTTACCTTAGGACTGCCAATTACTAATTCATAAGCTTTTAAGAGCCTCTAATATTGGATTCACTACGTAATCTATAAACACAAATAGAAATCAGAGAGAGTTGTGGATACTCCTTTCACGAAATTTAAAAGACAGATGTCAATTAAAAATTAGAAAATGTTTTTCATTAACACACAGCAGGGAAAAAGTGCTCACACCTAGGAATCAATACAGCTAGTTCTACTATTAGTTCTATGGCTTAATATGTAGCTGTTTCACTAGTCAAGTCACTTTTCTTTATGCCTAGTCTACTGTCTTATTTGTAAAAAAGGGAAACAGCTGCCCAAACTTGTTCACAAGTAATTTATAAGATAAAAATTATCAAAACATATATAAAGGTATGCCTGCTGGTAAGCATTATTTATTTCTTTATAGTTAATACACTACTATACAGTTTTTTACTTCCTATCATCCTTATAATATCCCTGTCAAGAATGGATATGAAGAGGTGGCACCTGTGGCTCATCAAGTAGGGCGCCAGCCCCATATTCCAAAGGTGGTGGATTCAAACCCGGCCTTGGCCGAACTGCAAAACAGAAAAATAGCCGGGCGCTGTGGTGGGCGCCTGTTGTCCCAGCTACTTAGGAGGCTGAGGCAAGAGAATCGCCTAAGCCCAGGAGTTAGAGGTTCCTGTGAGCTGTGAACACCACAGCACTCTACCCAGGACGATAAAGTTAGACTCTTTCTCTACAAAAAACAAAAAAAGAATGGATATGAAACTGGGCATGGTGGTTCATGCCTATAATCTCAGCATTATGAAAGGTCATGACAGGAAGACTACTTGAGGCCAGGAGTTCGAGGTATTAGAGAGTTATGAGTGCCCACTCCATTCCAGTGAGAGCAACAGAGAGAGATTCTATATCAAAAAAGAAAAAAAGTATTAAGCGATATTAATCAATATCAGAGTCAAATGAAGAACCTCATAAGGCAGATTTTCTTTTTTTTTTGAGACAGAGCCTCAAGCTGTCACCCTGGATAGAGTGCCGTGGCATCACAGCTCACAGCAACCTCCAATTCCTGGGCTCAAGTGAGTCTCCTGCCTCCGCCTCCCAAGTAGCTGGGACCACAGGCGC
>CAUYON010137104.1:0-15108 GCA_963573935.1 Arctocebus calabarensis | reverse complement strand
CCCACCACTTGCCAGTTTTCCACCTCTTCGGTCCTCCTAGTGGGGTCCAAAAGTCTCTCACTGACCTCCTGTATCACCAAAGGGAAGCCTCTGGGCCGAACCTACCGGCCAGAGATGCCTGGGGTCCTCTCTCCCCACTCTTCGCTGCGCCCGGCTGCACAAAAGCTGCTACTCGTCCGCCATCTTTTGATGTCCTTATTTTCAAGGGTCATCTTTGCAGATGCAGAATTCTAGCTGGTGCTTATTTTCTTTCAGCTGGTAAAGATCTGAGTCTGTGGTCTTCTGACTTCCTCCATGCCTCCTAGAACTCACCTGCTGATGTCAGCACCATTTCTTTCTCCTTTGACTCGCTGTCTTTACATTTTTTTCTCTTTGGATTTCAGCCCCAATGTGCCCAGTCATGGTTTTCTTTGTATTTGCTTTGCTAAAAATTCTTAAATGCCTTTGCATCTGTGCGTTAATGTCTTTCATTAATTTAAATGTCTTGTCCCGATATCTTCAATTGTTTCCTGTCCTGAGTTCACTCCCTCCTATTAGGATTCAGGCAACTTGTTCACCATGTCCCTTATGTTCACTGCTCCACTAAATTCACTTTTATCCTTTTCTTCCCGCTGTGTGCTCAGTTTTGATCCTTCTGCATCTCTGTTCCCTCCTAGCCTTCTCTTCATTTTGTTGAGTATCTTGTCAAGCTAGTCTATTAGCTTTTTACTTTCAGTTATTGTGTTCTTCCTCTCTAGAATTTTTTGTTTGATTCTGTCTTATAAGTCCAGTTTGCTACTGAAACTCTCTATCTTGTCCTCCATTTTCTTGAACAAATTAATCCCAGATACTTTAAATTCAATTTCCCTAGTTCTACTATCTAGATCTCCTGTGGGGCTGTTTCTACTGTGTTTTCCCTCTTGGTCCTTTGGTCAATTGGTCTTATTTTCTGGTATGCCTGATAAAATTTTGAGTGAATGTCAGACTATGCATATGATAAATGTAAGATTATTTGAGTCTCTGCTGATCTTACTGGTCTCAAGAGATCAACTTTTGTTTCTGGCAGGCAGTTAGGTCATAGGAAGATGATCTGAGTTAAAGGTGGTTCCAGGTTTATTTCTGGTTCGCCCTTCATCCTATGGAGTAGCCCTTGAATTATATTCAGAGTGTCAAACTGAATATCAAGGTTCTTTACATCATCCCCTACCCAGTCAGGTGCTGAACATTGATTCCCACAGTCCATTTCCAGAAGACTCAAAAGCCCCTGCCTTGCCTCCTAGCCCTTGACTGTGCCCTGCACCCAGGCAGATGACTGTCTGAGAAAACCCACAAGAACCAGTGTACTCACTCCTCCACAATTCCCTCTGATGGGATCCAGCTGCTCAAGTCTCAGCTGTCTTTGTCTCCTGGTACTTCAAAGACCTTGTTTGTCACCCCAGACCCACAGCTCCAAACAGACCAGGGCCCAGGGCCACTGTGTGACTGAGCCCAGGTGGGGTCACGGCAGGCTCAAGGACATCACAGTGCAGGTGCACCCTCTCCTGCCCCTTCTCCTCCCTCTTCTGGGCACTGACTCCCACGTGACAGGACAGGGTTAGGAGAGGGCAGGGCCAGCACGGCAGGGCTCCCTGGCCACTGCTGTAGCCTGCTCCCTACCTGGACACTGCTCCTGAGCTCCCAAGGGAGGGACCCATGCAGGGAACATACAGCCCTTGGGCAGGAGCCAAGGGCTCTCCCTGGTGCCACACATGGCACGTGGCTCAAGGGACACCCACATCCCCAGTTCTTCCCCCATCCTGGAGGAACTGGTGGGGTGGTGGCAGCTGGCCATACGTGGTCAGCTTCTGTCTCTAGGAAGACCCGAGGGGGAAGGTCTGACCCAGATATTAGTGCTGTTTTTAGCACAGTGTTGCTGCTTCAGAGCAGCACAGGACACTCTACTTGACACCTGCAACCTGTGCCTTATTTTATAATAATCTTATAGAAATGTGAAGCCACAATCAAATTACAATTGGCTTGGAGGTGAGAATGTCCCTGGAAAAAGGACAAGGGACATTATATAGGGCAAGAGGCTCCTGGACTTCATTTACACCATATGATGACTGGAGTGTAACCAAACATACTGACGCAGAGAGGGCTACCTATGGCAGAACTGGGGGCACAGTGGGGCTGGGAGGGCCGGTCAGGAGAAGCAGTGGGCTCAGGACAGGAAGCAGCACAGGGACACGGGGACGGGGGACATGACCCAGGCTGCTGTCAGGCCTGAACACAGTGAGGCTGCACCCTCAGTCCTTTCCCTGAATGCACAGTCCTGCCATATCCCAGACAAGGACAAGGTGGGCAACAGACAGGGCAGGAGGCATAGTGGCCATGGGGTGAGAAGCTGTCCAGAGCTGGGCCAAGGGGTCTGGGTCCAGTCACTGTGCCACTCACAGCCTTGTCCACCAGCAAGTCACTGAACGTCCCCAAATCTAGGTTATCCCTCATGTGGTGGTGACAGTCCTGCATCTTGGGAAGGTGGCCATATTCAAAGGGGGTGTTTGTACCATTGGAAATTCATTGTATGTGCCAGCTTCCAGCAGGGAGAGCTGCTATCCCGGGGCTACCAGGCCAGTGACTCGATAGGTCCAGGCACACTGGGGAACAGCTCAAGGGATATCCCCCCTGCTTAATCCCTACAGCCTTCACTGTCTCCAGAATTCAGCTGGGACCACACTCAGCCCACTGCTGCCCTCAGAAAACCACCTGGGACAGGCTATATCCTGACCAGCAGGGCATTTATGAGCTGGACAACATCATAGGCAAACAAACATCCCTAATGACAGCCTGGCCCCAGCACTCACCAACAAGGAAGGGGCAGCCCGGAGGCTGGGACAACAGGGTAGGAGGGATATAAAAGCCCACAGCCTCACACACCCCACACACTCACTCACTCACATTTATTCGCACTCACTCACCCCCTCCCCAGTTCAACCCCAATATGGCCATGTCCACCATGTCCGTCTACTCCAGCACTTGCACTGACCCCTGGCAGGTGGACAACTGTCCAGAGAGCTACTGTGAGCTCCCCTGCTGTGCCCCAACCCCCTGCCTGAACCTGGTCTGCAGCCCAGTGAGCTGTGTGTCCAGCTCCTGCCGACCAGTCTGCACCAGCTCCTGCACACCCTCATGCTGCCAACAATCTAGCTGCCAGCCAGCTTGTGGCACCCTGTCCCCGTGCCAACAGGCCTACTGTGTGCCCATGAGCTGCAAGCCTGTCTGCTGTGTGCCCGTCTCCTCTGGTGATTCTTCTTCATGCTGTCAGCAATCTAGCTGCCAGTTGACTTGTTGCACCCCAACCCCCTGCCAGCAGGCCTGCTGTGTGCCTGTGAGCTGCAAGCCTGTCCTCTGTGTACCTGTCTGCTGCAAGCCCGTCTGCTGCAAGCCTATCTGTGCTGTGCCCGTTTGCTCTGGGGCTTCCTCTGTGTGCTATCAGCAATCTAGCTGCCAACCAGCTTGCTATACCTCCTCACCCTGCCCCTCCTCCTGCTGCAGACTCTCCTCCTGCGTGTCCCTGCTCTGCCGCCCTGTGTGCAGACCTGTCTGCCGTGTCTCCACATCCTCCTGCCAGCCCAGCTGCCCCTGCCCGACCTCCTGCATGTCCCTCCTCTGCCGCCCGGCCAGCTATAGCCTCTCCTTGGGTCAGAAGTCCACTTGCTGATGGGCACGTGTTCGGGCCAGCAGGCTCAGGTCCCCCATCCATGATTGTACCTGGCCTGGGTTAGGCAGCTGCCCTCACCTCAGGAGGGTCCCCCCCCAGCTGTGCTGCCCTGACCTCCTGCTCCTCCCACCCAATGTCTCTGCTCCAGGTCACCTGGCCTCTACTTGAACTGGTCCGCATTTCCCCCTCTACCCAATAAACTTGCTGTGACCACCTGATTTTTTTCTCCTGTGACACTTGTGGTGTTGGGGAAGGGTTTCAAGCAGATGTTGGTCTCCTTCTGCCAGGAACATTCTAGAAATGGATGGCCTGACTCAGAAATCACAGGGCAGTGTCCTCTCTTCTCTGTGGTCAACCAGCAGGTCTCAGGTCTCATCCAGAAGGCACAGTCCCTGCCCTACCCCTGCTTGGCTTTCTGAGGCTGTGGGGTCTCCAGACTCAGACCATCCCATCACGTCCCTCTTAATTCCACCTGCTGGGATCAGAACTACACTCTTGGAACAGGCTGAGGGATTCCTGCACCCCATGGGAACTGGAGCCAGAGGGCTCTGAGAGACCGGCCCCTCAAGGATCCTTGTGAGCTTTAAGATCCCACCCCATCAGGGTCTGAATGCTGAGGAAACAATCAGGTGATCTCTGAAGGCAACTAAGTTTGGAATTAGGACCATTGAGATTGCTGGCTGTGTTCCCTGTCTCCTAGAAAAACCACAGCACCACCAGATCTCCTAGCGACATACTGTAATATACTGTTATCAAGAGCAAGGACTTCTGTTTAAAACAAAGGAGTCAGTGAGAAGGAAAAAGGAGACCAAGAAGGTGAACAAGAAGAAAGAACACATGAGGATTGAGCAACAGAAAATTTCAGGCAACATGAGAAACTAAAACAGGGGAACTCACGTGAGGGACCATGAGGCAGCTACTGCAGAAGACTTAATTACTGGACTTGAAAGAAAGGGAATTTAAAAGATGGATGATAAAGACAATAAAAGAAATGGATGAGAAAATGGAAAGACAGAACCAAGAGTTGGACAAGAGATAAGTAGAATATAGAAAGGATATAGCAAAGCTTAAGTAAACAAAGGAGACAATCAGTGAATATAAAGATGCAGTAGAAAGTATCAAAAATAGATTAAACTATGGAAAAGAAAGAACCTCAGAGAAGGAGGGAATCTTCCCTAATACTTTCTATGAAGCAAACATCACCCTGATACCAAAACCAGGAAAAGAGCCAACCAAAAAGGAGAATTTCAGACCAATTTCTCTAATGAATATAGATGCAAAAATTCTCAATAAAATCATAGCCAATAGATTACAGCTACACATTAAAAAAATTATTCATCATGATCAAGTAGGTTTCATCCCAGGGATACAAAGCTGGTTTAACATATGCATGTCCAAAAACATAATTTATCATATCAATGGAAGCAAAGACAAAGACCAGATAATCCTCTCAATAGATGCAGAAAAAGCATTTTATAAAATTCAGCATCTTTTTCTAATTAGAACATTTAAGAATATAGGAATATGTGGCACATGTCTTAATCTCATTGAAACCATCTTTTATTATACTCATAATATTAGCTATGGGCATAATACCTACTATTACACTGAATGGAATAAAACTGAAAGCTTTTCCACCTAGAAATGGAACCAGAAAAGATGGTCCCCTATTGCCACTACTATTCAACATAGTGCTGGAAGTTCTAGCCAATACAATCAGTCAAGAGAGGAAATAAAGAGATCCAAATGAGTGCAGAGGTCAAACTCTCCCTCTTTGCTAACAATATGATCTTATACTTAGAGAACCCAAAGACTCAACCACAAGACTTGGAAGTCATCAAAAAATACCACAATGTCTCAGGATATAAAATCAATGTCTACAAATCAATAGTCTTTGAATATGTCAATAACAACCAAGATGAGAAGCTAATCAAAGACACAATTCCCTTCACAGTAGCTTAAAAAAAAATGAACCTAGGAACATACCTAACAAAAGAGGTGAAGGATCTCTATATAGAAAATTACAAAAGCCTAAGAAAAGAAATAGCAGAGGATATTAACAAATGGAAGAACATACCATGCTCATAGCTGGGAAGAATCAACATTGCGAAAATGTCTATACTACCCAAAGCAATCTACAGATTCAATGCAATCCCCATTAAAATACCATCATCATACTTTCATGATTTGGAAAATATGATTCTTTACTTTGTATGGAACCAGAAGAAGCTCCATATAGCCAAGGCAATTCTTAGTAATAAAAAGAATGCAGGGGGAATAACCCTACCATACTTTCCGCTATACTATAACATCATAGTGATCAAAACAGCATGGTATTGGCACAAAAATAGAGATATTGACATTTGGAACCAAATACAAAACCATGAGATGAAACTAATCTCTTACAGTTGCCTGATCTTTGATAAAACAAACAAGAACATACACTGGGGAAAAGAATCTCAATAAATGTTGCTGGGACAACTGGATAAACACATGTAAAAGACTGAAACTGGGCCTGCACCTCTTACCACGTACAAAAATTGATTCAAGATGGATAAAAGATTTCAATCCAAGGCATGAAATAATATAAATCCTTGAAGAAAGTGTGGGGAAAACACTTGAAGTTATTGGCCTGGGGAAAGATTTTTATGAAGAAGACTTCTGTGCAGTTGCAACAACAAAAATAAACAAATGGGACTTAATTAAACTGAAAAGCTTCTGTACAGCTAAGGAAACAACAACCAAGGCAAATAGACAACCTTCAGAATGGGAAAAGATATTCGCATATTATGAATCCGACAAAAACTTGGTAACAAGGATCTATAGAGAACACAAATTAATCAACAACAACAACAAAAAGACACAAAAGGAGTGGCACCCGTGGCTCAAGGAGTAGGGTGCCAGCCCCATATGCTGGAGGTGGTGGGTTCAATCCTGGCCCTTGCCAAAGACTACAACAACAACAACAACAAAAAGACCCAACAATCCCATGTATCACTGGGCAAGAGAGATGAACAGAATCTTCTCTAAAGAAGACAGATGAATGGCTAACAAACATGAAAAAATACTCATTATCCCTAATCCTCAGAGAAATGCAAATCAAAATCATCCGGAGGTATCACCAAACCCCAGTGAGAATGGCCCACATCACAAAGTCCCAAAGCTGCAGATGCTGGTGTGGATGTGGAGAGAAAGAAACACTTTTACACTGCTGGTGGGACTGCAAACTAAAGTAATCTTTTTGGAAGGAAGTATGGAGAATCCTCAAAGAACTCAAATTGGACCTCCATTTGATCCTGCAATCCCATTACTAGGCATCTACCCAAAAGAAAAAGAAATCATTTTATTGTAAGTATATTTGCACTAGACTGTTTATCGCAGCTCCATTTACAATCACCAAAATGTGGAAACAGCCTAAATGCCCACCAACCCAGGAATGGATTAACAAGCTGTGGTATATGTATAACATGGAATACTATTCAGACAGTAAAAAAGATGGAGACTTTACATCTTTTGTATTAACCTGGATGGAAGTGGAACACGTTCTTCTTAGTAAAGCATCACAAGAATGGAGAAGCCAGAATCCAATGTGCTCTAATATGACGGCAATAGATGATCTAATACAGGGTGGGGGGTGGGGAATGAGAAAGTGGGGAGAGACGGGGGGATGGGGAGTCATGGTGTATGGCACACCTCTTGGGGTGGCGCACAGTTATCAGAGGGACTTTATCTAACAAGTCCCTTTATCATTTTATCTAACAAATGCAATCAGTGTAACCTAATTCTTTGTACCCTTCAATGAATCCCAAATAATAAAAAAAAAGATGTATTCTTGATGAAAAACAAAAACAACAAAAAACTCATAACTTTAATTGTTCTGCATCAATTTTTAATAGACCTTTTAGAACAGTTTTACATTCACAGCAAAATTGAGCAAAAAGTAACGTAAGTTCTCCCACACAAACCTGGACCCTACACCTGCACAGCCCCCCCCCACATCTCCCCACTAGAGGGAACACTGGTTACAGTCCACAAACTACACGTCAGATGGCACGCTCTTGGTGTCCTGTTTTTGGTGACATGTGCTGCACTGTGGTGCCAGAGGGAACAGTCTCTCCCATGCTCTGCCAGTTTAGCTCCCCTCCCTCAGCCCCCAGCCACTGATCTTTTTACTGTCTCCATAGTTTTCCCTTTTCCAGAATGTCATATAGTTGGAGTCCTATAGTATGTAGCCTTTTCAGATTGGTTTCTTTCAGTTTCTCTGTGTCTTTTCATGAATTGCTAGCTTGTTTCTTTTTATCTCTACATAATACTTTATTGTCCCAATGCACCACAATTTATTTATCCCCCCCCCCAGGTATATGGGGCCGGCATCCTTCTCCTTGTGCCATAGGCACTGCAATCCATTCACGTTTTGAAGGGTATCTTGGTTGCTTTCAGCTGTGGGCAATTATGAATAAAGTGGCTGTAAACATCCCAGTACGTTTTTTGTTTTTTTTTTTGTAGACAGAACTTTTTGACCCATTTGGGTAAATGCCAAGGACCATGATTGCTGAATTATAAGAGTCCTGTTCATTTTGTAAGAAACCAGTTCCCAGGCTGCACCACTTAGCGTTCTTGCCAGCAGTGGACGTGAGCTCCTGTTGCTCTACGGCCTCCCCAGCCTCTGGTGGTGTCAGTGTTAGGGATTGGGGCCATTCTTACATCAGTAGCGCATCCTTATTTTAATTGGTAATTCTCTAATGATGTATGATGTTGAGTATCTTTTCTGGTGCTTATTTGCCATCTATATGTCTTCAGTTAAATGTCTCTTGTTCATTTTAAAATCAGGTCCATTTTCTTATTGTTGAATTTTAAGAGTTCATTTTATATTTTGGATAACAGTCTTAATCGGATATGTCTTTTGCAAATATTTTCTCCCAGTCTGTGGTTGTGTCTTCTCATTATTTTGATTTCCTGTATCAATTTTAAATCATTGCAATAAGAAACCTCCATGCCCAGATTGCCTGCTGGTAAATTCTATCGGAACACTTCAAGAAGAAGAAAATGACAATTCTATGCAATATCTTCCATAAAATAGAACTCAGCATTACTTTGATATCCAAAAACAGATAAAAGATATAACATAAAAAGAAAACTACAGACCTTTATCCCTGGCAAATATGAACACAAATATCCTCAACAAATATTAGCAAGTGAAATATATTAATACACAAAAAGGCTGATGTGCTGCCCACCCCAGGTTGGGCTCACCCCGGAAATGCAAGCCTGGCTCAAAAAGCAAACATGACTGCAGTTCACCATTATGAACAGAGGAAAGAAGACAAACAATATGGTAATCTCAACTAGATGCAGGGGGGAAATTACAAAATTCAACATCAGTCCACAATTTTTTAACAAGCCCTCAATGAACTAGGAATAGACAAAAGCTCACTTTTTAATCCAACAAGGGGCATTTATGTACAGCCAACACCATCCCGCATGGTAAAGGGCTGAGCGGTTTTCCTTGAGGAGCGGGGTATGACACAGATGCCCTCCTTTCCTGCTTCTTCCAGCATCACACTAAACGTCCTCCTGGTGCAACAAGGTAAGAAAAAGAAATAAACACCTTATATATTGGAAAGGAAGAAATCACATCGCCTGTATTCACAGAGGACATGACAGTCCACGTGCAAAATCTTCAAGAATCAACAAAAAGACTCCTAGAATTGTAAGAGAGTCTAGCAAGTTTGAAGGACTCAACTTAAAGTAATGAAAGTAACAAAAATCATTTACATATCTTAGCAATAAACACTTGAGACTGAAAATTTTTGTTTAAGAGCAAGGGAATAAAAGTGAAAATTTAGTTATAATCCAACAGAGTATGTACCTAATAAAAACTATAAAAATACTGATGAGCAAAATCAAGTAAGACAGAAATACATGGCGATGTACAGCTTGTGTGTCTTGTGCCTGGGGGGAGCAGTCAACATTGTTAAGATGTCAGTTACCCCAAACTAATCTGTGGATTCAAGTAATCTCAATCAAAATGCCAGCATGAATTTTTGTTGACATTAACAAGTTGATTCTAAAATTTAGTTGGTGAGGCAAATGAACTAGAATAGCCAAAACAATTTGAAAAAGAATAATAAAGTCGAGTATTCATATAATGAGATTTTATTATAAAGCTGCAGTAAGACAATGTGGTGTGGGCAGAAAGACACACAGATCAACGAAAGGGAATAGAGACAGAGCTGTACAAGAAAGGCAGCTGATTTCTGACAAAAGTGCACAGTGAAACAATTGGATGTCTGCATGCAAAAAAAAAAAAAAGACACCCTTGACCAATGATACTTACTTAATGATTCATACTTAATACAATAGTTAAAGCAAAATTGACCATAGATCTAAGTGTCAAATGTAAAAATGTTTGACTTTCAGAAAAAAAAAATTAGGAGAAAATCTCAATGACCTTATTTAGGCAAACAGTTCTTAGATTCAGGCTCGGCATCTGTAGCTCAAGCAGCTAAGGCACCAGGCACATACACCCAAGCTGGCTGCTTCGAATCCAGCCTGTGCCTGCCAAACAACAATGACAGCTACAACCAAAAAATAGCCAGGCACTGTGGCGGGCACCTGTGGTCCCAGCTACTCCAGAGGCTGAGGCAAGAGAATCACTTAAGCCCAAGAGTTGGAGGTTGCTGTGAGCTGTAATGCCACAGCACTCTACCCAGGGTGACAGCTTGAGGCTCTGTCTCAAAAAAAACAAAAAAAAAACAAAAAAAGAGTTCTTAGATTCAACACAAAAAGCATAATCTATAAAAGAAAATATTTGATATATAGGACTTTATCAGTATTAAACTTTTTTTGCTCTTCAAAAGATGCTGTTGAGAGAAGCATGGACTAGTGGGAAATATTTGCAAATTACACACCTGACCGAAAAATATGTAAAGGGCTCTCAAACTTCCATATCAGAAAACCTAATTAAAAGTGGGGGACCTAATTATTTGAAAAAATATTTTACCCCCAAAGATGCATGGATAGCAAATAAGCACATAAAAAGATACTCAATATCAGGCGGTGCCTGTGGCTCAGTGAGTAGGGCACCGGCCCCATATACCAAGGGTGGTGGGTTCAAACCTGGCCCTGGCAGAACTGCAACAAAAAAATAGCCGGGCATTGTGGCGGGCACCTGTAATCCCAGTTTCTCAGGAGGCTGAGACAAGAGAATGGCCTAAGCCCAGGAGCTGGAGGTTGCTGTGAGCCATGAGGCCATGGCACTCTACCAAGGGTGACAAAGTGAGACTCTGTCTCTAAAAAAAAAAAAAGATACTCAATATCATTAGTCATTAGGGAAATGCAAATTAAAGCCATGATGAGATGCCCTATGTGCCTGTTAGGGTAAAATTAAAAAGGCTGATCACGCCAAGTGTTGGCAAAGATGGAACTCTTGGACACTGGTGGTGGAAACATAAACTACTATAACCACTCTGGAAAACAGTCTGGCAAATAAGCACTTTAAATATGTCCAACATATTTTCAATCACCACAGCAACACAAATTAAAATTATGGTAAGCTACCACAGCACACAGTATTAGGATGACTGAATTTTTTTTAATTGGCAGCATGAGGGCTGGCAAGGGTGCATAGCTGCCAGGACTCTGGTATGTTGCCAGTGGAAGTGCAGAACTTTGGAAAACAATTTGGCCCTGTCCTACACTCCTTGATAATTACTCTAGAAAAATGAAAAGTCATTATTATGCAAAAACTGCACAATGTTTGTAGAAGCTTTGCTCATAATCATCAAAAACAAGATAAGATCCGAACGTCCTTTAACCGATGAATAGATGAAGAAACAGTGGTTCTGGTCATCAAACTTTGTCAGAAACATAACCTGCAAATATCCTCTCCTATTCTGAGGGCTGTCTGTTTGCTTTACTTACTGTGTTCTTGGCTATGCAGAAGCTTTTTAGTTTAATCAGATCACAGAAATGTATTTTTGGTGTTGCTTCAATTGCCCAGGGGTCCTCCCCATAAAGTATTCTCCCAGGCCAATTTCTTCAAGTGTATCTCCTGCACTCTCTCCAAGAATCTTTATAGTTTCATATCTTAAGTTTAAATCTTTTATCCACTGAGAGTCAATTTTTGTTAATGGTGAAAGATAGGGGTCCAGTTTCAGTCTTCCACAAGTCACCAGCCAGTTCACCCAGCACCATTTGTTAAATCTTTCCCCTAATTTATATTTTTGATAGACTTATCAAAGATCAAATGACGATAGTGCCTGGGTTCATGTCTGGATTCTCTATTCTGTTCCATACATCTACCTCTCTATTTTTGTGCCAGTACCATGCTGTTTTGATCAAACTTATTAATAAGAAAAGAACAAGTGATCCCATTTCATTGTGGGCTAGGGACTTGAACAGAAGCTTTTCTGAAGAAGACAGGTGCATGGCCTACAGACACATGAAAAAATGCTCATCATCTTTAGTCATCAGAGAAATGCAAATCAAAACCACTTTGAGATATCATCTAACTCCAGTAAGAGTAGCCCACGTAACAAAATCCCAAAACTACAGATGTTGGTGTGGATGTGGAGAAAAGGGAACACTTCTGCACTGCTGGTGGGAGTGCAAGCTAATATGTTCCTTTTGGAAAGAAGTTTGGAGAATACTCAGGGATCTAAAAGTAGACCTGCCATTCGATTCTATAATTCCTCTAGGTGTATATCCAAAAGACAAAACATCACTTTACAAAAAAGATATTTGCTCCAGATTGTTTATTGCAACTCAATTCATAATAGCCAAGTCATGGAAGAAGTCCAAGTGCCCATTGACCCATGTATGGATTAATAACTTGTGGTATGTTTGACATGGATTATTATACAGCCTTGAAAAAGGTGGAGACTTTACCTCTTTTATGTGTACATGGATGGAACTGGAACATTTTCTACTTAGTAAAGTATCTCAAGAATGGAAGAGAAAGTATCCAGTGTACTCAGTACTTTTATGAAATCAATTTATAATCACCCATACTTTCATATGAAAGATAAATCACAACTATAGCCCAGGATGAAGGAGGGAAGAGGAGGAGGATGGGAGGGGAGGGGGGAGGTTTGGTGGAGGGAGGGTAAATGTTGGGACCACACCTATGGTGCATATTGCAAGGGTACATGTCAAATCTATTGAGTGTAGAGTATAAATGTCTTAACACAATAAGTAAATGAGGTGAAGGCTATATTAACTAGTTTCATGTAAGCATTCCAAATTGTATTTAAAATCAGCACATTGTACCCCATAAATGCATTAATATATACATGAGCTGTCAGTGGTTCTCAACCTTCCTAATGCCGCGACCCTTTAATACAGTTCCTCATGTTGTGGTGACCCTCAACCATAAAGTTATTTTCGTTACTAATTCATAACTGTAATTCTGCTACTGTTATGAATTGTAATGTAAATATCTGATATGCAGGATGGTCTTAAGCGACCCCTGTGAAAGGGTCATTTAACCCCAAAGGGGTCATGACCCACAGGTTGAGAACTATTGATCTATGTGTTTATGACTTCATAAAAAAAAAAGAGAGTAAACATTCAAAGAAATTAAGACAAAAAAAGAAACTGTGATAAACCATACAGTGGAATACTCCTGAGCAATTCAAAGACATAAACTATTGATATACAGAACTTGGATGCATCCCAAGTGCATTTCGCTGAGAGAAAGAAGCCAGACCCACAAGGCAACATACGAACTATAGGATCCATCTGGTGTCCAAGTGATACGACCTTGACCTTCTAGAAAAGACATGAATGAGGGTGCGGTTGCCCACAGTGAGGCAGTAATGTGGAAATGTTGGAGATGCTGGAATTCCTCCCCACGGCCCTGTGGGGTAGGGGCAGGACTGTGTGCACTTATCAAAAGGGACAGAGATTCACATCTCGGAGAGTGGATTACGTGAGGAGACCGGGCAGGGGAAGGAGGATTATTTCTGAAAGTCACTGGGTTCCGTGTGGTGAAGCTGAGCAGCCGTGTGTCCTCTCCCTGAAGAAGGTGAGAGCTCTGGTTTATTGTTCTCTTCTATTCTGCTTCCGTTCACGTCTGCTTTGGGCTCAGTGGACCCCGTGCTCCCAAGATGTTTTCAAAGTTGTGTTGTTTGAACGTCTTTCTCTTCCCTTACACCAGGTAGATGATTCAGCCCAGTGCTTCTTCTAACTCCTCGGACTTGGTTCAATTGTCTCTGGGTAACCAGATTCAGATTTTCTAAGCTGAGTTAGGTGCCAGCCTCTCTGGAAGCTTTTAGGGGTTTTCTTTGGTGTCACAGATTTCACCAGCCTGTCCACATGTGCACCGTTCTCCATTCACTTTGGCTCACATTTGGTCAAAATTTCAGGTCTGAAGTCCCATGTTTCTCTTCAGCTCTGGAAAATTTTCCTCTCTCTCCCTTTTGCTGCTCTCCTTTTGGAAATTCTATCCGATGAATATGGAAGGTTCTGGAATAATCATGTCTTCCTAAGTTTTCTTTCATATATACCATCCCTGTCACTCTGGCTATGTGGGGGGCACCTTGCCACCTCTCTCCCAAACAGCACCTTCTCTCTTCTGCGAGGCTATTCTGCCACGCAGTCGTCCCCAATCTAGGGGGCACATCCAGAGTGCTCTGCAGCCAAGCGGCCTCACCAGAGGAGCCTCGCCTGCCCTTGTGTCAGTGCCATGCTGCCCAGACACAGAGACAGGTCTCCCCCATGCAGCAGCACAAGGACACCTGCAAAGGAGTGCTCAGCAGGCAAGGAGGTGCTGGCAGGGCCCCTCCAGACCTGTTACCTGAAATACCCAGGGGACAAAACTCGGGTCATGGCATCCACTCAGCTCTCACACATGACCACACATCACACAGCTGAACAAACTCTTCTGTGTAAATAAACGAGAATTAATAAGGGCTTCCAGCCCAGCTCAAACACCAACAAGGAAAGGGCAGGCGTGTGGGGCCTCCAGCTAGAACAACATCCCTCCCACCCTCTGGATATAAAAGCCCCATGCCTGGAGTACTCACTCACACACTCACTCACACTCACTCACACCTCCCCAGCTCATCCCAGCATGGCCGCATCCAACATGTCCGTCTGCTCCAGCAACCTGAGCTATAGCAGCCGGGTCTGCCTGCCTGGTTCCTGTGAGTCCTGGAGCGACTCCTGGGAGGTGGACGACTGCCCAGAGAGCTGCTGTGAGCCCCCCTGCTCTGCCCCCAGCTGCTGCGCCCCAACCCCCTGCCTGACCCTGGTCTGCAGCCCAGTGAGCTGTGTGTCCAGCCCCTGCCAACCAGTCTGCACCAGCTCCTGCATACCCTTGTGCTGCCAGCCGGCTTGCTGCACCCTATCCTCTTGCCAGCAGGCCTGCTGTGTGCCCGTGAGCTGCAAGCCTGTGTGCTGTGTGCCCATCTGCTCTGGGGATTCCT
>CAUYON010137101.1:0-18690 GCA_963573935.1 Arctocebus calabarensis | reverse complement strand
AGGCAAGAGAATCGCTTAAGCCCAAGAGCTGGAGGTTGCTGTGAGCAGTGTGACGCCACGGCACTCTACCCAGGGCGATAAAGTGAGACTCTGTCTCTACAAAAAAAAAAAAAAAAAGAAATGAGTATAATTGTGATGGATGTGTTACTTAGTTCAATGTAAGCATTTCACATTGTGTATCGAAGCAGTACCCTGAACCCCATAAATGCATCAATGTACAAAGTTATGATTTAATAAAAAGCAAAACCAAAAAAGAGAGCGCAAGTGCCAGTCCAGTTTGTTGGGAGGCATAATCAGGTAGAGGTTCCACACAATAAAAAAGATTCTGGTTTCATCGAGGCAAGTAGAAACCCTGATGGAAAGGAGCAGCTCTTGAGTTTCTGCATATTTGGAGGGGCCTTCCTTACAGTGTCGCAGATGGAAAGAGTTCCTGTCAAATTGCTCTGGTGACAGGTTGTATAGGTGGGGCTGTAACAGAGTGCGTTCTAGGGAAGAGGTGTAACTTGGTTTAGGTGGTCAGTGAGGTCGTCACTGGGTATGGGGATAAAGGGAGAAGAGGCTTCTGTTTTCCCAGTGTTTTGAATCTACAGGAGGAGTGAAGACTGGACAGCAGGCTTGCCATGGCAAAAAGGGGTTCAGTTTTGGGTGTAGGGACCAGTGAGAATTGGGAGGAAGAGATGAGAAAGAGAGAGAGAAGGGAAGAGAGTAGGGAGTGAGACAAAGGAAGGGGGTGGAGAGAAAGGAGCTCTTGTGGCAGTCACAACTGCAGTCAGCCCCAAAATAGACAATCAGCTTTATTCTATAGTATCTCAGCAGGGTTGTTTATGAGGAAGTAGTATAGACAAAAAACACATTTTTGGTCTTATAATATTTTTGAAAAATGTAAATAACTTTATTAAGAACAATTTATTATAAAAAAGAACAACTTATTCTATTAGTGGTTTCTACTACATTAATATTGTTAACATATGTTAAAGATAAGAAATAAAAGGGAAGGGTTACATAGTTTTCTGTATAGTTTCTAAAGATTAACTAACTAATGAAAAAGATACATGACTTCTAGAAAAACATCTAAGAAGGAGAAAAACATGTTGTTTTAAGATGAGGAAAAACATGTTGAGTCAGCAGGAGGAAAGCGGCTGGAGGTCATTCCCCGTAGGGGCCACCTCACAGGTCTCAATTCTGGAGCTATAAGTTCGCTTCTTGGCTTTTTGTTTAAGATCAAGTGCAATTCTGAAGATATAAGATAAAACTTGTTATTTCCTCAATATTTATCATGGCTTTGGAAAACAAAGTCAGAGAATTAGTAATGTTTTGTTTTTTATTTAAAAACAATTTTTTTTGTACAGACAGAGTCTCACTTTATCTCCCTTGGTGGAATGCCATGGCATCACAGCTCACAGCAACCTCCGGCTCTTGGTCTTAGGCGATTCTCTTGCCCGAGTAGCTGGGACCACAGGTGCCCGCCACAATGCCTGGCTATCCTTTTGTTGCAGTTTGGCTGGGGCCAGGCTCGAACCTGCCACCCTCGGTACATGGGACCGGCACCCCACCCACTGAGCCACAGGTGCCGCCCAGAGAATTAGTAATGTTTTAACTAAAATGATAAAAGAATATTTTAGCTCTTTCTATGACATTTTCAAAAGAAGTAAATCTCAAACTATAGCCGATTATAAACTGTTGTTTAAGAAGATTCAGAGTATCTTGGCCTCTGGGAGGCCAAGGTAGGTGGATCATTTGAGCTCAGGAGTTGGAGATCAGCTTGAGCAAGATTGAGACCCTGTCTCTAAAACTAGCCGGGTGTTGTGGGCACCTGTAGTCCCAGCTACTCAGGAGGCTGAGGCAAGACGATTGCTTAAGCCCAAGAGTTTGAGGTTGCTGTGACCTATGACATCATAGCACTCTACCAAGGGCAACAAAGGAAGACTGTGTCTCAAAAAAAAAAAATAAATAAATAAAAAAGTAAATAGTCTGTGGATGGTAAAGATTTTACAGTGGTCATGATTACAGATGAAAAGGAGAATTATTTTTGTAGTATAGAAATTAGTATAAAATTATTCTTGATCACATATACTAAGGCCTATTAAACAATATAAGTCTAGATGTTTGTTTTAATAGAAAGATAAATTATAAAACAATGGCTTTCGAGAGAAAGAAGGGAGGGATGGGGAAAGGAAGAGCAGAGAGAGGGAAGGAGTGAGGGGGTGGGGTCTTGGTGTGTGCCACACCTTTTGGGGGCAAGACACAATTGTAGGAGGGTCTTTACCTAAAAAATGCAATCAGTGTAATCCGGTTTCTTGTATCCTCAATGAATCCCCAACAATAAATTAAAAAAAAATAATGGCTTTCATTTAACTAAGAAAAATAGTTTTTAGATGACTAAGGGCAACGTAGGAAGGTATATAAATATAAACTTCAACTTTCAAAGCTTAGAGTTTTTTTTTTCGAGTTAATCCAAAACTTAATAAACACAACATAGGAATTATCTTGATAAAATTAAAAATCCTTGTGTTTTTTTTTTTTTTTGTAGAGACAGAGTCTCTCTTTATCGCCCTCGGTAGAGTGCTGTGGCGTCACACAGCTCACAGCAACCTCCAACTCCTGGGCTTAGGCGATTCTCTTGCCTCAGCCTCCTGAGTAGCTGGGACTACAGGCGCCCGCCACAGCGCCCGGCTATTTTTTTGTTTTGCAGTTCGGCCAGGGCCGGGTTTGAACCCTCCACCCTTGGTATATGGGGCCAGTGCCCTACTCGCTGAGCCACAGGTGCCACCCTCTTTGTTTTTTTTTGTTTTTGTTTTTGTTTTTTTAATTCAGTTACTGAAAAGGTAAAGAAAAAATTTCTTAAGAGATGGAGGTCTTGCTCTTGCTCAGTCTGGTCTCTAACTCATGAGCTCAGGCAATCCTCCCATCTCAGCCTCCCAAGAGCTGATTACAGGTTTGAGCCACCATGCCCAGCAACATTTAAACTTTAAGTTCTTTTTCATGTTCTTGATAAAACATTTGCTTTAAGTGCTTACTTTTTAAAAGTCAATTAGAGCTCTTTTATATTGACAGTGAAACATTATATACATATGACATATATGGACATGCAAACATATATAGACATATAGGACTAGACACTTTTAGGTGAAAAGGGGGGAAGTTTATAGTTTGATAACTTAGATAATATTAAGGAAAGGAAAGGAAAGAGTTGTGGCTTTTCAGAAGTCAGAGAAAGGAAGCTATAAGGTCCTTTCTTAGTGGAGGGGTTAACTGGAAATTAATCGAGAATAAGCAAAAGAACTTTATCTCCCAGTGAAATGAGAAACTGTGGAATATATGGGGGTTGTTTTTTTATTTTAATGATGGAGATAGGAGAGAGAAATAGAGGTCTATAAAATTTAGAACAGCAGAAGACATAGCTTCAGTCTTTACTAGAATCAATTTGATTACTTTTGTCAGAGATTGAGTTACCTAAGGCTATCCTGGTGTGATAAAATTGATCCTATTTTCTATGTCCGACATGTTGGTTAGATGGAACCAGTTTTCATGGGTCCGTAGGTATGGAGGGTTTCGACTTAGGGGACCACCGGTTCCAGAAGGCGAAATGTAGTCTCCTGTTCTTAGGAGAATGCATTCTTTCTTCCAGTGCCTTTCTCTTTTGCTGAGAGGATACAGTTCCAGGATACCTGTGGAGGATGCTTCCTGGGGCATTTTACTTAGGGACCTATAGACCTAGGGGAGGCAAGGCTCCATTTTGTAGAAGGGTGTGGTCTTCTTGCCTAGGCCTTTTAAGTAACTATCTTTAGAGAATATTTAAAGTAGCAGCCATTATTTAACAAAACTTTTTCTTTGGGGCTGCTGTCAGTCCCATTTTCTTTTTTTCTCTATCTTCTCTCCATCTCTAATAAAAGACCATGAACGGGCGGCGCCTGTGGCTCATCAAGTAGGGCGCCAGCCCCATATACCGAAGGTGGCGGGTTCAAACCTGTCTTCGGCCGAACTGCAAAACAGAAAAATAGCCGGGCGTTGTGGCAGGCGCCTGTAGTCCCAGCTACTCTGGAGGCTGAGGCAAGAGAATCCCCTAAGCCCAGGAGTTGGAGGTTGCTGTGAGCTGTGTGACACCACGGCACTCTACTGAGGGAGATAAAGTGAGACTCTGCCTCTACAAAAAAAAAAAAAAAGACCATGAAGGCTGGCTTGGAACTTGTAGCTCAAGTGGCTAAGGTGCCAGCCACATACACAGGAGCTGGTGGGTTCGAATCCAGCCTAGGCCCACCAAACAACAATGACAACTATAACCAAAAAATAGCCAGCTGTTGTGGTGGGTGCCTGTAATCCCAGCTACTTGGGAGGCTGAGTCAAGAGAATCGCTTAAGCCCAAGAGATGGAGATTGCTGTGAGCTGTGATACCACAGCACTCTACCCAGGGCGATAGCTTGAGACTCTATCAAAAGAAAAAAAAATGGGCAGCGCCTGTGGCTCAGGGGCTCCATATACCGAGGGTGGCAGGTTCAAATCCAGCCCCAGCCAAACTGCAACAAAAAAATAGCCAGGTGTTGTAGCGGGCGCCTGTAGTCCCAGCTACTGGGGAGGCTGAGGCAAGAGAATGACCTAAGCCAAGAGCTGGAGATTGCTGTGAGCTGTGATGCCAAGCACTCTACAGAGGGCGACAAAGTGAGACTCTGTCTCTAAAAAAAAAAAAAATAAATAAAATAAATCATGAAGGCCAAATGTAAAAGTTCCCTTTGTGGGGCCTAAGGCATCTTTTAAGTTTTGGAGTTTATGCCAAATATTGGGGCCTACTAAGAGACGGGGCTGATTGGGGGATGAAGTATTTTGTTCTTCTCTAGTATTAAGAGCTAAATTAGTAGAGTTGAAAAGGCTTTAGATAAGAAAAAGGGCTAGATTTTTTATCTTGGCTCTAAGAGATTTATAAAGTGTTTTGACCCCTGAAATACCTCAGAGGGGGAGTTAGTATTTGGGAGAGAAGAGAGTGTAGCTAGGGGGAGACAGTGACTAGGGAAGCTGGTGGGTGGGCATAGAGGCTACTGGGGAAGCCTTCCGGTGGGGGAAGTTGGTATTGGGAGGGAGGAAGTTGACAGCAGAAGGCAGGGTGGTGGGGAGCAGGTGGTTGTCATGGGTGGGAATGTTGGTGATGACGGAAATTGGCAGCATGTGGGTAGAAGTTGGTGAGGAAGAAGCTAGTGGGTGGGGAAGGAAGTTGGCGAGAAGCCAAGGAAGCAGGAGCATGAAGGGATTGTCAGGGTGGGGGGAAGGTTTGTGTAAGGGTGTGGGGAGGGTTAGGAGGGGGAGGAGTAGTAGAAGTTCATGGTCAATGGGATGAGAGGAATCTGTGGAGGGAAGATAGGGACAAGTAGCGGGGGCGGGGGGGGGGTTTCAAGCAACGTGGGTTGAGCACGACTTATACAGGAGGAGGGAGAAAAGGCCTGAATATAGGGGATTTTGTCTCATCTGCCATTTCTTTGGAGGAAATTATTTAAGTCTTTAAGATAATTAAATTTATAGACCTGTTACCCAATTTGTATTGAGGCCAAGCTGTTTAAAATATGAGGAGTTTTGGCTGAATCTCCCCTTTGAGGCCTACATTTTTATATTGTCAAATGAGACACCCCATGGGTGTTTCCATTGAGGGGGTGGCAGGGCCCACTCCCATGTTTCAGATGTCTTTCCTCTACCTGGGTGGAAAGGAGGGCATCCTCTGTTTCCACAAGGACTGTGTATTATATCCCCAGGATACCCCTTAGGAAACTCCCCTTACCAGGATAACTGCTTAGAGGTCATCCAACTCTCCAACTCCACTCATTCCCTGGCCCCTTATTATTTAGTAGCCCCCAGAGGAACTTGGTTCGCATGCTCCATTGGTTTAACTCCTTGTGTTAATTCCCTAATCTATAACACCCCCCAAGTCTGTGTCCTGACCCATATCATTCCTCAAGTCTACTCTGGAGAAGGGGGACGAGAACATCTCTTCAGCTTACAAAGACAAACTAGAGCCCCCATTTTAGTACCCCTACTTGTAGGCATAGGATTAGCATGCACCACAGCCTTGAGCGCCATGGCCCTGGTGACTGGACCCCTTAGCCCAAGTTTCAAAGCACTCACAACTCAAATTCATTCAGATCTCCAAAACCTAGAAACTTCCATCACAACTCACTAGCAGAGGTAGTTCTCCAAAACAGAAGGGGTTTAGATTTACTATTTCTAAAACAAGGGGGACTTTTTATGGACCTAGGGGAAACATGTTGTTTTTATACCAACCACTCTGGAGTCATAAAAGACAGCTTAGCCCTAGTCAGAAAGAGAATGCGTGAGTGGGAGAAGCTACAGAAAGAAAATAATAATTGGTATGAAACATTATTTAACTGGTCCCCGTGGCTAACCACCCTCTTATCAGCTATAGCCAGACCACTCCTGCTTCTTCTAATTGGAGTTACATGTGGCCCCATCATCTTCAACCACCTCATAGCATTCATACAACAAAGACTCCAAACCATATAACTAATGGTAATGCATACCCACTACCAGCCCCTTCCTAGCGATTCAGATGAATCAAGAGTTTGATTCCCCAAAAAGACCAGTAGGGAATGTAAAATCCTGTTAGCTCCCCAAACCCTAGCCCCTCCCAGGTAGATTCTGAGAAATGGCTCTGTTAGCTCCCAAAGCTTAGTCCCCCAGTAGATTCTGAGAAATGGCTTCAGAACGAGAAGGCATGGAGAGTTCCCAAGTTCCCGAAAACTACCCTAGTTCCTGGGCAAACAATAGTGAAAACTTACTCAAAGCTGTGTTCCTCAAGCTGTAAACCCACGCCGCTCCCCCACCCCCGTGCTAACTGTAATATTCCACTTCTGTACTAGCTTGCTTGCCATGCAGCACTAAAAAGGTATAAAAGTCAACCTGCCCTCCACTACGGGGCCGCCTGCCTTTGAGAGCAGCAGTCTCCTGCACAGGTGTAATAAATCATCAGTTGATTTTTACCTGAGTGGGGTCTGAAGCTATCTTTACAGGCTGCGACGGGCACAACAGATCCAAATAATTGCCTTTAGGATTTCTATAGATCTTGATTCAGGATTAGACACATAATTATAAGGTTTTTGTTTTTTAGACAGTCTCACTCTGTTACCCCAGACTAGAGAGCCATGGGGTCACAGCTCACAGCAACCTCAAATTCCTCAAGTGATCCTCTAGCCTCAGCCTCCCAAGTAGCTGGGATTATAGGCACGAGCCACCATGCCTGGCAAATTTTTCTATTTTTAGCAGAGGCAGGTCTCTTGCTCAGGTTGGTCTCAAGGTCCTGAGTTCAAGCTCTCTTCCCACTTTGGCTTCCTAGAGTACTAGGATTATAGGCATGAGCGACTGTGCACAGCCACATTTGTTCTTTTCAGGGCATCACTGAGAGAATGGCCCAGCAGATCTTACTTTTGAAAACACATGTAACTGTTGATTTATTAGTTTGAACACATTTTGTATCATTTTTTTTTTTTTATTAAATCATAGCTGTGCACCTTAATGCCATCATGGGGTACAATGTGCTGGTTTTGTAAGTTATTTTTTTTTTTATTGGTAGGTACCTTCATCTGTTCCAAAAAATATGCAAAGGCCAATTATTATATTTGGGCTTGAGAGTAGTCAGGCAATAAAATTTATAAAACAAGCATGTGATTTTGATTATGACTCCCCAAAGACCTATAATCCTAAAGGCAATAGTTAAGGTGGAGAAAACATTAGGTGCATCACTACCCACCCAAAACAAATAAATTTTCTGTGTGCCTGAGTTTCTTTGGTATACTATGCCTATCTTCCTGTGTGCCCCCCACCATGTGAAGAGTGTTTCATTCATAGGTAGATTTTCCATCTTAGCCTTCATTTCTAGAGGCCAGAAAACGGACCATCCTTCAGAAGCCTATGTTTCTCTTTTACCTCTGAGAACTTAGTATTCGGGGTGGGGTTGGTCAGGTCTTTAAAGCAACCCTGGTGTTTTCATCCGGTGCCCACAACAGCAGCACACTGTAGTTATGATGGACATGAAGGCATCACCATCAAAAATCCAGCCATCTAGGAATAGTTTTGCCATGGTACTTTTTCTTTTCTTTTTTTTTTTGAGACAGAGTCTCACTTTGTTGTCCCCGGTAGCATGCTCTGGTGTCATAGCTCACAGCAACTTCTAACTCTTGGGCTCAAGCAATCCTCTTGCCTAAGCCTCCCAAGTAGCTGGGACTACAGGTACCTGCCACAATGCCCAGCTATTTTTCCAGATGGGGTCTTGCTCTAGCTCAGGCTGGTCTCAAACTTGTGAGCTCAGGTGATCTGCCTACCTTGGCCTCCCAAAGTGCTGGGATTTCAGGCGTGAGCCACTGCACCCGGCCTTTGCCATAGTACTTTCATTCTGAGCAAGGCACTCACTGTTCAGTGAGGCATTCATGCTCAAGGATTGCTAAAATGTTCTGAGGGGTCTTTGTGACATCATGACTCTAAGGGACCCACCCACCTGGGGTTTCCTCACTAGCACAGTACAGGGTCTGTGGCCTTTATTGTTGGAGGATGGGCCTCAGCTTTAGAAAGGCACTAGGATCCTACTACCTCCTCCCTTTTCCCAGGGCAGTCTGGTGGCCTTTTAGTGTTGAAGCATGTAACTCAGCCATGCTTGCTTATGACCTGCCCAAATCCAGCATGCCTCATTTGGAGTCAGGAAGCATTTAACTATTCCCTACTTCAGCTTGCTAGTTATCTTTTTTTTTTTTGAGACAGAGCCTCAAGCTGTCACCCTGGATAGAGTGCCCTGGCTTCACAGCTCACAGCAACCTCCAATTCCTGGGCTCAAACGAGTCTCTTGCCTCCGCCTCCAAAGTAGCTGGGACTACAGGCGCCCGCCACAACGCCCAGCCATTTTTTGGTTGCAGCCGTCATTGTTGTTTGGCAGGCCCTGGGGCTGGATTCGAACTCGCCAGCTCAGGTGTACGTGGCTGGCGCTTTAGCCCGTTGAGCCACAGGCACCGAGCCTGCTAGTTATCTTTTCATATAAGCACACTTTATCTTCTTTTTTTTTTTTTTTGAGACAGAGCCTCAAGCCGTCACCCTGTGTAGAGTGCTGTGGTGTCACAGCTCACAGCAACCTCCAATTCCTGGGCTCAAGCGAGTCTCCTGCCTCTGCCTTCCAAGTAGCTGGGATTATAGGCGCCGGTCACAACGCCCGGCCATTTTTTGGTTACAGCCACCATTGTTGTTTGGTGGGCCGGGCTGGATTTGAACCCGAGCTCAGGTATACGTGGCTGGCGCCTTAGCCCGTTGAGCCACAGGTGCTGAGCCACACTTTATCTTCTCAACTAGACTGTAAGTGCATTGAGGGTAGAAACCTTGTCTTAATCAGCTTTACTTCTCACAATTCCTGCCACCTGTGCACTTTACAGGCACTTAATAGATAAGTGCTGGGCTGACTGGGTTCATTATGCAAGAAGTGAATGTCAGCATTTAACCTGAGATTCACTGCCACGAGGCACCAGCCTTGCCAGGCATAGGTAGCAGAGGAGGAAAGAGGAGGGAGTAGGGAAAGAATAAGAAGATAAATAAAGGAAGGGGGTTGCCAGAGTGAACATGAGACTATAAGGGGAGCAGAGAAGAAATGAAAATGACTGAGGGGACACGGGTGGAAAAGAATATATTCAAGGTTCAGGAGAGAGGGCCATGATTTGAGCTTCATTCTCTCTTCCTCATGGGTGCATTTCTCTGAATTTTCCTCAATTTGTAACTGGGGTCAAGCTCATACCACTCGCCAAAGGATGGTCACTAAGTCGACAAGCAAAGTGTTGGGGCAAGGAAGGCAACATTTATCCAGAGAGCCAGCAAACCAAGAAGATGGCAGACTAACCATCATAGGTTAGTAAGAACTTTAGGCTCCTTTTTATCTTAAGGGAAGGGAGGGGATTGGGTTCTAAGAGGTAACCAAGGGCCCAGAAGACTGTAGACATCTGGGTATCAGTGGGGGTCTGAGGAGTTGTAAACCTTTCTTGCTCTTAAATTTGTAGGGTGAAGGTCAGGATGTTCCTAAGAATCTTTAACACAACATTGTTACTTTTATGTATGCTTGCCTCACCTTCCCTGTGCATTTAGTTTTGGAAAAAAACATGGTTTTCACCTTCTTTGCCTAAGTGCAGAGCTAAGCAGAAGCTTTCAACCTACAGGATATCATCACAGGGTGTTAGAAGCAAAATACAGGTAGTATGTTGCCAAAAGTTTGGTACTTTTTCCCTGGATGAAGGAAAGAGAACAAGTTTGAGGAAAAGGAAAGAGAAGTTTTTCAGTTTGCTGGCAAATGAGGATGGCAGACTCTTGTCTTAAAGAACTATCATCCTCCCTTTAAGCTGAAATGCAGAGCTTTTAAATGGGGTTTTTAGCTTTGAGCTATTGCTATTTAACTATGGCATCTCCAGTGAAGACTATCTGGTGTATCTGGACCTTTGTCTGGACAATTCTATTAAGCCATCTCCTGTGGTTTAAGATACAAAGAACAAAGAACATTTTCTGTCCCTTTGATTACTGGCCTTGGGCAGGAATGCAGGTTTTATTTCCTCAAAAAGAGTGAGGGGTTTTAAAAAGAGATAACTTATAAAGCATTTTGTCACCCCCCCCCCCCTTTATTTTGAAGCAGAGTCTCACTATGTTGCCCTCAGGAGAGTGCTGTGGCATCACAGCTCACAGCAACCTCAAACTCTTGGGCTTAAGCGATTCTCTTGCCTCAGTCAGTTTCCCAAGGAGCTGGGACTACAGTTGCCTGCCACAACGCCCGGCTATTTTCTGTTGCAGTTGGCATTGTTGTTTAGCTGGCCTCAGTGTATGTGGCTGGAGCCATAACCACTGTGCTACAGGCACCAACCCACATTTTGTCCTTTTTTAGGCCTTCTGTTATAGTTATTCTAAGCTTCCCTTCTGCTGTTACTAATTTACAAATTTAGGAAGAAGCCAAGGGAGTGGAGACCTACAAAGGTCTCCAAAGCAATTCTTTCTGGTGAACACAATATCTTTCAAACAAATTCCCACCCACCCCCACTTTCCACATTCAGGGCAAGTGAGGGGCTATCTATCTCTCTGCTGGCAGTCTGTCCACGTCCAGGTAGCCTGGGAAGCCCAGGTGGGGAGATCAGGGCTAATGCAACCAGCCTGAGACCACAATCAACAAAGGAGGCTTCCCTCTGAAGGATCTGGAAGGGCCTGTGGAGTTCTGGGGCAGTATGTGTTTATACACAGGTCCCGTGTTCTCTCAGCCCCCAGTGTTGTCTGGGTCAAGAGCAGGGGCCTGGGGCTCTGTGAGGTAGGTGCCATGATGCTTCCAGAGGCTTTCAGCAGGGGTGAGTGGGGGCAAGGTGGGGCTTGGGTTTTGGGATTCCTAACCAGGCAAGTCTGTTTCTTTCCAGAGGAAAGAGGGTTTAAGCTTCCAAAACCTCTAGACAGCAATTCCTCCTCTGCCCCACCTACTTCTCTCATTTCTCCCTTCCCTCTTGGGCTTCCATGCCATTTCCTCCACACTTAACCTGCACTGGCATCTGATTAGGGCACAGTTTGGAAGAACCTGCCCTCAACAGTGCATGAAAGTTCAAAAAAGGCCAGCTCGGCTCGGCGCCTGTGGCTCAATGGGCTAAGGCGCCAGCCACGTACACCTGAGTTGGCGGGTTCGAATCCAGCCCGGGCCCGCCAAACAACAATGACGGCTGCAACCAAAAAATGGCCAGGTGTTGTGGCAGGCGCCTTTAGTCCCAGTTACTTGGGAGGCAGAGGCAGGAGACTCGCTTGAACCCAGGAATTGGAGGTTGCTGTGAACTGTGATGCCAGGGCACTCTATCCAGGGTGACACCTTGAGACTCTGTCTCAAAAAAAAAAAAAATTTCAAAAGGCCTCTCAACCCAGAAAGCTGAGAAAACCGGAATTTTTCCACTTCAGTGAGGGGGTTGAGGGTAGGGAGTAAAGTTGCAGCCATGGAGTTTAAGCTCCTGCTTCAAAGAAGGAGCCCTTTTAGGGCGGGACTTGTGGCTCAGTGAGTAGGGCGCCGGCCCCATATACCAAGGGTGGTGGATTCAAACCCAGCCCCGGCCCAATTGCAACAAAAAAATAGCCCGGCATTGTGGCGGGCGCCTGTAGTCCCAGCTACTCGGGAGGCTGGGGCAAGAGAATCGCCTAAGCCCAAGAGCTGGAGGTTGCTGTGAACTGTGATGCCACAGCACTCTACCAAGGGTGAGACTCTGTCTCTAAAAAAAAAAAAGAAGGAGCCCTTTTAATCTGCTGGGAAATCTCTCCTGGCCTCCCCGCAAGAAGCATTTTGCCTTCAAGGCGTTTCTTACAGCTTGCTTGCATGTCTCTTTCCTCTAGGCAATTAAGGATCCTACTCCCACCTCTCACATCAGGTCCTTACCACGTCCTTCTGACCAATAGCCCCAGGGCTTCCAAGGTGGAGTCTTGGTGCCTTTGCTCACCCAAGCTTGACACCAAAGAAGCTGTGTGCCCTTGGGATTGCAGCCACTGCAGGGTCTATTTCTAGTTCCCTTCGCAAAAGAAGCACAATCTCCCTATCTATCTCAACCTAGGAGGAGGGCAGGTCTGTGGTGCCCAGGCTGCTGTGGCCCTAGAGTGTTCACAGCAGTTGGTTTGATGGGCTTCATGGAAGTAAGACCCGGGAGCAGATCTGAGGCTAGTCATCATCATCGACAATATTCTAGCTCTGGAACTTATGTGCTTACCACTGAGTGCCTACATGAAACCTCCTTCTGGTTTGACTGCTGGCATTGACGCTATAAACCAAAAATAAAATCCTAAGCCTCCCTGCCAACTGAAAGGACCCCCCTCTCAGTCAAGAGTACCCCAGAAAATTCTTAAAACTGAGTTCCTGACCATGAAGGGAAGGGAAGTTGGATACGTCTTATTATACTCCATTCCTTTTGGAGTTTAGAAACAACAATTGACTAGCATTAATGTTAAAACAGAGATCATAAGACTGACAAAACAAACTTTGTGACAATAAGACTAAATTATTAACAGGACCTAAGGCCATGCAAGGCAAAAGCTATCAATTTGCTTAAAAGATCACTTGAATCTATATACTGTGGCCTATGCACATGTGTCTCTTGTGCATAGACCCCCTTATCTTAACTCAAGCATTCTTTCCTACTGACTCCAAAGCTTTATTTCTTTAACCAATTACAAATCAAAGAAGGTTTGAACCCACCTATAACTTAACCCCACCCTTTGAGATGTCCCTCCTCCCTTTCTGGGCCAAACTAATGTATACTTTCCATGTACTGATTTATGATTTTTTTTTTCTTTTGTAGAGACAGAGTCTCACTTTATCACCCTTGGTAGACTGCCGTGGCGTCACACAGCTCACAGCAACCTCCATCTCCTGGGCTTAGGTGATTCTCTTGCCTCAGCCTCCCGAGTAGCTGGGACTACAGGCGCCCGCCACTATGCCCGGCTATGATTTATGATTTTATCTACAATTCCTGTCTCCCTAAAATGTATAACAACAACCTGTAATTCGACCACTTCAGGACCACCTAGTCAAGGCTTCTTGGGTGTGGCTCCCCAGGCCAGTGATCACACATACTTGGCTCAGAATAAACCTCTCTAAATTATTAAACAGAGTTAGAGTTTTTTTTTTCCGTTAGCACCCCTACCAAGTGGGAGTCTAATACACACCTGTTCCTTGAGTTCTGGGACAATTCTCCCAGCTTCAGGGGGTGGCAGTTTCTTTCTGATTCCTTGGCTTTTGGATTCTGTCTGTTATAACTAATTCCATTCTCATCATGAAGGTGGTAATTAAGGTTGATTGAGTACATCCAGTGTGCCTGTCCTGCTCTGAGCTCTGTGTATGAATTACCTCATTTCATCTTCTCCTCAATCCTGTGAAGTCCTATTAAGATCCCTATTGTAGGGCAGCGCCCGTGGCTCAAAGGAGTAGGGTGCCGGCTCCACATACCGGAGGTGGTGGGTTCAAACCCAGCCCTGCCCCCCCCCCCCGAAAAAGATCCCTATTATACACAAGTGACTCAGAGAGGTAAAACAATTTGCCTGAATTCACATTGTCAGAACACCAGTATGTGGCACAGCTGGGATGTGAAACCTGTGTTCAGAGTCTGTGTTCTTCATACTAAGCCACACTCCCTTACTTCACCCTCCCTGTGCCCATTTACCTACCTCACCACTCCATGTCCCCAGCACAATCTCTGGTTATGGGACTTCAAAGTTTATGATGTCTTCCAGGCAACAAGCTCAGAATTTCTTACTGGATAAAGCAGTATTTACAGAACATTTTAAATTTAGAGAACATTTTTCTTCCTTTCTTAGGATTGAAATCCACTGTCTCATGATGAACAGCCACTCGATCTGTGAAGCATAGTTAAGGGCACAGGTTCTGAGACTTGGGAATTTCAGGGGATAGTAAAGCTACGAAAATAAAACTGGGTCCTGACAGAGGGTCTTTAACTTTTTATTTCATCAGTTAAGACCATTCAAAAGAATACCATTTATAATACCATTACTATTAATACTAGAAATATCTAGCCATTATAGAGAGAGCTTATGATGTACCAGGCACTGTGCTCAGTCTTCAAATCAATTGTCTGGTTTGAGCCCCATAAAACCCTATTCTGTAGGCATTATTATTATCCCCCTTTTATAAGACAAGGAAATGGAGAAAGAAAAATATTATGTAAATTGTCTCTGAGTCTGTGCTGAGGACTGTTATAGCATACTCTCATCCTTGATTCATCAAACACGTGTGTCGTGGCTCACGCCTGTAATCCCAGCACTCTGGGAGGCTGAGGTGAGTGGATTGCCCTGAGCTCACAGGTTCGAGACCAGCCTGAGCAAGAGTTAGGCCCTGTCTGTAAAAATAGCTGGGCGTTGTGGCGGGTGCCAGCTACTCAGGAGGCTGAGGCAAGAGAATCTCTTGAGCCCAAGAGTTTGAGGTTGCTGTGAGCTAGGATGCCATGGCACTGTACTGAGGATGACAAAGTGAGACTCTGTCTCAAAGAAAGACAGTTTTGAATGTCTTGAACCCGCCATCCTCGGTATATGGGGCCAGTAGAGTTACTCCCTGAGCCACAGGCACCGTCCAAAAGACATCTTTGAAAATAATCAGGCATACAGTGGCATTCCTAACAATCAAATAAAAGCTCAGTCAGTGAAGTCAGACAGCTCTGAGTTTGATTTGGGACAACTCACTTAACACTCCCTGTGCCTTGGTTTGTTCAATTATAATATAAAAGTACTAATACTTACCTCATGGTGTCATTGTGAGGGGTAAGTGACAATACACACTGAAGGCCTAACACAGTACTTGTCATATTAAGAGGACACCCAATACATACCATTTGCGAAACTTAGTATTACTACTCCTCCTGGCAGAGCCGTGGAAGCTCTTGGGCACCCGAAGTTTCCGTGATCTGAATGTAGGGCAAAGACAAAGACAAAGTAACTACAGGTTGGTCCTACTGTTGAGGTCACACAGTTGCAGTGGCTGACCTTTCCCCTTCCTTCCTTCACTCGCTCCTAGATCACTTTGTTTATGCTTTATTTTTTATTTATTTATTTTTTTAATAGAGACAGAGTCTCACTTTATTGCCCTCGGTAGAGCGCCATGGCATCACAAGTCTCACAGCAACCTCCAGCTCTTGGGCTTAGGCCAAGCCTCTCGAGTAGCTGGGACTACAGGTGCCCACCACCACCCGGCTATTTTTTTGTTGCAATTTGGCTGGGGCCGGGTTTGAACCCGCCACCCTCAGTATATGGGGCCAGCACCCTACGCAGTAAGCCATAGGCGCCACCTCTCCTTCATTTATTTATTTATTTATTTTATTTTTTGAGACAGAGTCTCACTATGTCACCCTCAGTAGAGTGTTGTGGCATCACAGTTCACAGCGACCTCAAACTCTGGGCTTAAGCGATTCTCTTGCCTCAGCCTCCCAAGTGGCTGGAACTACAGCCACCCGCCACAACGCCCAGCTACTTTTTTGTTATAGTTGTCATTGTTGTTTGGCAGGCCCTGGGCTCGGTTCTAACCCACCAGCCCCACGGTATGTGTCCGGCGCCCTAGCTGCTGAGCTACAGGCACTGAGTCCATTTATTTATTTTTTAAGAAAACATAAAGCAAATCTTTTCCTTTATTGAGGAAAAGAAAGGTAGGCTTACAGAATAAGAAGGTTTACAAAGCAGGATACATTCGCCATAGACACCGAATAGACCTCTATTGTCAGGGCAAGTAGGCAAAGAGGCAAAGAGGCCTCACTCTCTTTTATTAACTGAAGCAGTCAGAAACTTGTGGGCATTGCTTCTCATTGGTTGACTGGTGTTGCTTTGGCAGCACATGTAAACATTCTGTCTGGGAATCTTGAGGAAAGCTGCTGAGAGACTCCTTAGTCTCTTGCTACTACTGCTACTGCTTCAAACAAGGATCTGGTTGCTCAGGTACTGGGGTACCTTTGGGGTGAAGAAGTCCACAAAAATGACCTGCAGTGGTTTTCCCTATTAATAATCCAGACCCCAGACTTGATCATGCCCCCATCTCAGCCATCTGAAGGAAGGGAAGGGAAGAAAAAGAACTAGGTGAGACCGGTGGAGAGAGGCTTAAGGATGATGCTTGCCTACAGAGTTGGGAAGATAAAAAGTGAGCTACTTTCTGGGTTCTGCTGTCTACCTTCCCTCTCCTGTTGCAGCACAGGGCTCCCCAGGAAGGTCATGAGGAGGTATTGTTTTTTGTTGCTGTTTATTTTGAGACAGTCTCACTCTGTCACCTTGGGCAGAGTGCCTTGGTGTTATAGCTCACGACCTCAAACTCTTGGGCTCAAAAGATCGTCTTGCCTCAGCCTCCCAAGTAGCTGGGACTATAGGTACTCACCACTACACCCAGCTAGTTCTTCTATTGTTAGTAGATACCGGCTCTCACTTTTAGTCTGGCCTTGAACTCCTGAGCTCAAGCAATCTACCTACCTCAGTCTCCCAGAGTGCTAAGATTATAGGCGTGATCACACCACCTGGCTCCTGCCCCTGTTTGCATTTTTTGTTTCTTTAAAAGGAATCTTTATTCCAAAATCCAAACAGTGTAGCCAAAATAATAATGAGCCCCTCACTCAGCCTCAATGCCCTATTTTCTTTCTATTTGTGCAGTCTCAATTCTCAGAAAATAGAGTGCACGTTGTTTTAGAGCAGTAAAGTGTTTCCCCCTTACAAGAGCCCAGAAACTCTTAAGCGACTCTGTGTAACAGAAGGACAATTTTAAAAGCATATCATATTATAATGCCATTTATAGAATGAAAACTCTCACTCTAATAATGTCCCTCAACTTTAGGCTATAGAGAAACCAGGCATTCTTGATCTTCTTCTCTGCAATATGTGAGATAACAGGGAGGGGAAGGGAAGTCAATTGTTCTTTTTGATGGTTCTCTCTGGTTTAGGGAGATGGAAGGAAAGCCCTTTCCGAAGCCTGTTGATCTCTAAGGGCCTTTAATTCAAAATACTCTTTATGACAAGGAGTTGCATGTTGGGGTGGTATTTCCTCAGATTCTTCAGCCCCCCTACCCTTCCTGAATCTTGGAGAGATAAGAGCAGTATATTTACAAGCACAGGCTGTGGAGCCAGACAGTCTGGGCATGTAGCTCAGTTTCCTCATTTTCATATGGCAATAAGAGGCCCTCTGTTTATGATTTAGTGTCCTAGTAAAGAACTGCAGGCATGCTCAAATGAGGATAGTGGAGAAGGGTTAAGTCAAGGGAATAATTACCAAGGTGTGACCAGAATGCAGGGAAATGAAAGAAAGTGCAATTCCCCTGGCTAGTAACAAGGCGGCCCAGGGGTTGAGAATAGTTACCCTTACTAGACTGAGAGGTTGTGACAAAGTGGAAGGTGTCTAGTTCATGATATCATAGAGCTCTGGTGATGGTTAAATGAAACACAATACATTAAACACCCCCAAAGCGGGACCTTATTTATAGAAAAATACCTTCCTATTGGAGAGAGATTTCGACTCTCATGCAGACCCCATTGCAAAGATTGCACGCAAGGAATTTAAAACTATGCTGTCAAAAGATATAAGTAGGCTGGGCATGGTGGCTCACACCTGTAATCCTAGCACTCTGGGAGGCTGAGGCAGGTGGATGGCTTGAGCTCAGAGTTTAAGACTAGCCTAAGCAAGAGCAAGACTCCATCTCTACTAAAAATAGGGAAATTTGCTGAGGATGGTAGTGGGCACCTGTAGTCCCAGCTACTCGGGAGGCTGAGGCAGGAGAAATGGTTGAAGGCAGGAGTTTGAAGTTGCTGTGAGCTAGGCTGACAATATGCCACTCTGGCCTGGGCAACAGAGTGAGACTCTGTCTAAAAAAAAAAAAAGAAAGAAAGAAAAAAGAGAGAGCTCAAATAAAAAAAAAAATAGAAGGTATTTGGGCTCTATTAAAGACTCAATTAGAAATCAATATTGTTAGCACTCCAAAGAAGTCAGAAATCATTCTACTACATTCCAATTTAAGTCTTCATGGTTTTTTTTATTTTTATTTTTATTTTTTATTTATTTATTTTTTTTATTTTTTATAATTTTATTGAATCATAATTCTGTACATTGGTGCAATCATAGGGCATGATTCATATACATTCAGAAATGTTTTCATCGTACTGTTACAGATAGCCTTCATGGCATTTTCTTGATCACTATATAAA
>CAUYON010137100.1:0-11275 GCA_963573935.1 Arctocebus calabarensis | reverse complement strand
GTAGCTGGGACTACAGGCACCTGCCACAATACTCGGCTATTTTTTGTTGCAGCCGTCATTTTTTGTTTGGCGGGCCTAGGCTGGATTTGAACCTGCCAGCTCGGGTGTATGTGGCTGGCGCCTTAGCTGCTTGAGCCACAGGTGCCGAGCTTGGATCATATTTTTTAAAAATGTTTCTCAACTTGCTTTTTAGACATATCTTGGGGTTCTTACTTCAGTACATATAAATCCCCTTCATTTTTTTTTTTTTTTTTTTTGAGACAGAGCCTCAAGCTGTCACCCTGGATAGAGTGCTGTGGCAACACACTTCACAGCAACCTCCAATTCTTGGGCTCAAGCGAGTCTCTTGCCTCTGCCTCCCAAGTAGCTGGGACTGCAGGCGCCTGCCACAACGCCCGGCCATTTTTTGGTTGCAGCCGTCATTGTTGTTTGGTGGCCCGGGCTGGATTCGAACCCACCAGCTCAGGTGTACGTGGCTGGCGCCTTAAGCCCACTGAGCCACAGGCGCTGAGCCAATCCCCTTCATTTTTAATTGTTACGCAGTGTTCCATAGTGTGAATAATTTAATGATTCCTTTATTGTTTAAATGGATTAAGTTGATAAAAATGGTCTAAATTTTTATATTGCTGAAATCTCCCTGTCCCCCAAGAGGCTGTAACCTGTTTGTATGTTTATATATTTTTATTTTCTTATGTTTTTGTAGAGATGGGATCTTGGCTAAATTGCCAAGGATAGTTTCAAACTCTTGGCCTCAATCTAGTTTTGAACTCTTGATCTTCAACTCTTGGCTTTGATCCTCCTGCCTTGGCCTTCATTAGAAAGCAAAAAAAAAAAAAATCTTGGTTTTAGAAGAAGGCCTTGCTCTGTCTCCTAGGCTGGAGTGCAGTGGTGTGATTATAACTCACTGTAGCTACCAACCTCTGGGCTTAAGCAGTCTTCCCACTTCTGCCTTCCAAGTAGCTGGGATTATAGTTGTGCACCACCATGCCCAGCTATGTAAATAAATTTTTTCTTTTTAAAAGTTGAGGTCTCACTGTGTTGTCCAGGTTGGCCTCATGAGTTTCAGATTCAAGTGATCTTCTTGTCTAGGCCTTCCACAGTGTTGGGTTTATAGGTGTGAGCCACTATACCTGGTCATTCTTACCTTCTGATTGGAGACTTTAAACCCTTTGGCTACAGGTTGTTAAATAATAACATGCAGCTTCTCTTGATAATGCTCCATAGCCTTGAAAGATGGTCTTTTGGAAAGCAGATGTCAGAGTCCTTCTGGCTCCTGCTGTGTGTTACCGGGTGCTTTCTTGCAGGGCGTGGCTTCAGTTGCATACCTGCCTCATTGTCCCTTGTTTTCTGCTTGACTAGGTAGTTAATAAGTCTCACTTGGGTTTTTTTTTTTTTTTTGGGCACATTACTTCTGCTGCTCTAGTGGTTTGTAGTAGAGTATATTTGGGTCTGTGGGGGCAGAAGTCTGTCTTAGTAGTCTGTTCTGTGTTCGTTGTTTCCAAATCTGTATTGTAAAGTGTGCACAAATACACATCTGTGAGCCCAATTCTATGGTTTAATATGGAGGAAGTGTCTTATTAAATGGAATTTTTGTTTCTGTTAAGAAGTCTGAATACATTCTTCTTTCATTACAGATAGGTGATCTTCAGCTTTGCAAACTGGATGAACTCGATTGCTTAATAAAAGGAATTTTATACATTGACTCAGTTGGATTCAATGGACGGTCACAATGCTATTATTTTGAAAACCCTGCTGACTCTGAAAAATGTCAGAAGTTACCATTTGATTTGAAAAATCCATACCCTCTGCTTTTAGTGAACATTGGCTCAGGGGTTAGCATCTTAGCAGTATATTCCAAAGATAATTACAAGCGGGTCACAGGTACCAGGTAAGTCTTTTAGTTTTTTATATAAAAGGCATTGTTTTTTCTTTTCTTTTTTTCTTCTTTTCTTTTGACAGTCTCAAGCCATCGCCCTGGGTAGAGTACTGTGACATCACTGCTCATAGCAACCTCAAACTCTTGGGTTTACTCAATTCTCTTGCCTCTGCCTCCCAAGTAGCTAGGACTACAGGTGTCTGCAGCAACGTCTGGCTATTTTAAAGTTGTAGTTGTCATTGTTGTTTGGTGGGCCTGGGCTCTATTCGAACCTGCCAGCTCTGGTGGATGTGGCTGGCACCCTAGCCACTTGAGCTACAGGCACTGAGCCTTTTTTTCTTTTTTCTTTTTTCTTTTTATTTATTTATTTTTTTTTTTAAAAGAGATGGGATCTTGCTCTGTCACCCAGGCTGGATTGCACTGGGGCAATCCTAGCTCATGGCAGCCTTGAACTTCTTGGTTTAAGTCATCTTCCTTCTTCAGCATCCCAAGTAGCTAGGACTACCACTGTCAGTTAATTAAAAAATTTTTTTAGGCTCGGCGCCTGTGGCTCAACGGGGTAAGGCGCCAGCCACATACACTTGAGCTGACGGGTTCGAATCCAACCCGGGCCTGCCAAACAACAATGGTGGCTGCAAACAAACAAAAAAAATGGTCGGGTGTTCTGGCGGGTGCCTGTAGTCCCAGCTACTTGGGAGGCAGAGGCAGGGGACTTGCTTGAGCCCAGGAATTGGAGGTTGCTGTGAGCTGTGATGTCAAAGCACTCTATCCAGCGTGACAGTTTGAGGCTCTGTCTCAAAAAAAAAAAAAAAAAAATTAGAGACGAAAAGTCTGCTATATTGCCCATGCTGGTCTCAAATTCCTGGCCTGAAGTGGTCTTCTCACTTTGACCTCTGAAAGTGCTGGGAGATTATAGGAGTGACCCATTGCACCTGGCCAATTGATTGATTGACAGAGTCTTACTCTGTTTCCCTGGGTAGTATCCTATTGTCACAGCTCACAAAAATCTCAAACTCTTGCATTCAAGCAATCCTTTTGCCTCAGCTTCCCAAGTAGTTGGGACTACAGGCCTGTGCAACCACACCTAGCTAAGTTTGTTTATTTATTTATTTATTTATTTTTTTGAGACAGAGCCTCAAGCTGTCACCCTGGATAGAGTGCTGTGGCATAAAAGCTCACAGCAACCTCCAATTCCTGGGCTCTAGCGAGTCTCCTGCCTCCGCCTCCCAAGTAGCTGGGACTACAGGCGCCCGCCACGACGCCTGGCCATTTGGTGGTTGCAGCAGTCATTGTTGTGTGGCGGGCCCTGGGGCTGGATTCGAACCCTCGAGCTCAGGTGTACGTGGCTGGCGCCTTAGCCCGTTGAGCCACAGGTGCCGAGCCTGTTTATTTTTTTTTGAGACAGAGCCTCAAGCTGTCACCCTGGATAGAGTGTGGCATCACAGCTCACAGCAACCTCCAATTCCTGGGCTCAAGCTAGTCTCCTGCCTCTGCCTCCCAAGTAGCTAGGGCTACAGGCACCCGCCACAACGCCTGGCCATTTTTTTTTGCAGCCACCATTGTTGTTTGGCGGGCCCGGGCTGGATTTGAACCCACCAGCTCAGGTGTACGTGGCTGGCGCCTTAGCCCATTGAGCCACAGGTGTTGAACCTAAGTTGTTTTGTTTTAGTAGAGACAGGGTCTCACTCTTGGCTCAGGCTGGTGTCAAACTTCTGAGCTCAAGCAGTCCACTTGCCTCAGCCTCCCAGGGTGCTAGAATCACAGGTGTGAGCCACCTTGCACGGTCCTGTTTATTCTTAATATCTTAATAGGTTAACTGAGTTTTTATGTATCCCATATAATTAAGCCTTCAAGAATCTGTTGAAATTATGTGAAAGATTTAAGTTTTTCTTATGCAAATGATTCTCCTTAAATTCTGATTTTAATGACCTGTTGTTCTTCAATCTCTATTTCTGAAGATTATACGTAGGTGTTTAATAAATTATCGTATCAGTAGACTCATTGTAGCCCTTGCCCTTTAGGTAGTTGTAGTGTACATATACCAAGTAGCTGATGTTACTAGGTAGCATCTATAAGGAGAAGGCAAGAGAAGTTCCCAGCTTTGAAACCTGTGTAGATTTTAGATTATGTCACATACATACACACATATGTACATACAAGCCTATGGCCAGGGGACTGTTGAGGTCCAGATCAATAGAAAGGTAGTCTGGAAAGAGAGGATTAGATTAGAGGGAAGGTAGTTTAGATGCTTTTGGTTTAAGGGTCAGAAGTCCCTTATGGAAAAAACAAGGATCTGGGGATTAGGATGAACAAATTGCTTACGGGTGTAAGTGGCACGCATAGTTCAGTGGGTAGGGCGCTGGCCATGTACACTCAGGCTGGCGGGTTTGAAGTCGGCCGGGGCCAGTTAAAACAACGATGACAACTACAATAAAAAAATAGCTGGGTGTTGTGGCGGGCGCCTGTACTTCTAGCTACTTGCAGGCTGAGGCAAGAGAATTGCTTAAGCCCAAGAGTTGAAGGTTGCTGTGAACTGTGATGCCATGGCACTCTTCTGAAGGTGGAGGACATAGTGAAACTGTGTCTCAAAAATAAATAAATAGCTCGGTGCCTGTGGCTCAATGTGTTAAGGTGCCAGCCACGTACACCTGAGCTGGCGGGTTCAAATCCAGCCCTGGCCCGCCAAACAACAATGACAGCTGCAACCAAAAAAAATGGCCGGGCGTTGTGGCGGGCGCCTGTAGTCCCAGCTACTTGGGAGGCAGAAGCAGGAGCCTTGCTTGAGCTCAGGAATTGGAGGTTGCTGTGAGCTGTGATGCCATAGCACTCTATCCTGGGTGACAGCTTGAGGCTCTGTCTCAAATAAATAAATTAATTAAATAAATAAATTAAATTAAAGGTGTAAATTAAAAGAATGAGAGGAGTAAATTTGGGGGTGAAAACATTATTGGAAAAGTCTGCTGGGTGAGTGACTGATGTCCCAAGGTGTCAAGGTGTTTGGATGAGACTGACTCAGGGAGTACACTTACTTGAGGAGGGAAAGAGAGGAGGTACCAACTTGACCTCAGGTAGGTTGGGCTGTTTTGCACCTGAGGCTCTGCGTACTCAAGCAGATATTCCTACTATACTCACTCCCACCCAGGCAGAGGCAAGGAAAAGGAATTGAGCCCAGCCTGTGTTTTGCCAGTTTGCTTGTTGGCACGTATGAGTATGTATCTTAAAGGTGTACACCAGGGACCTTGTTTTTAATCTTTCCACAGACTTGTTTTGTTCCAGGGGAGCCTTTGCATGATTGAGTTGGGCAAGAGTATATTGATACAGTTTTGGGGTTCATAAATGTTATTTCTTAACCCTAGTTTTACAAATGTTACAGTACTGCATTGTTTTTAATCACAGTCTTGGAGGAGGGACTTTTTTTGGTCTCTGCTGTCTTCTTACTGGCTGTACCACTTTTGAAGAAGCTCTTGAAATGGCATCTCGTGGAGACAGCACCAAAGTGGATAAACTAGTGCGAGACATTTACGGAGGGGACTATGAGAGGTTTGGACTGCCAGGCTGGGCTGTGGCTTCGAGGTAAGGGTGTGTGTGTGTTCTAAGAAATATAGAGATAAAATATTAGATAATATTTTATAGAGATAATATTAGGTAAAATATATAGGGCATATCTTTTTAAAAAACAGCTTTATTGAGATATAATTTACATAACCATAACGCCACCAATTTAAAGTGTCCAATTTAGTGGTTTCTAGTATATAGGGTGGAAATAAAGTTCGTGTACAGTTTACATCTCACGTGAACTTTGTGACCATCCTGTATTAACTGAATTATGCAACCATTACCATAATCTCATTTCAGAACATCTTCATCATCCAAAGAAACCTTGTGTCCATTGCTGCTGCTCCTCACTCCTCCAAACTTAGCCCACCCCAAACTCTGATTTTCTTCCTGGCTCTATGGGTTTGCATGTTCTGAACATTTCACATAAGTGGTATCATACAATAGATCTTTTGTGATTACTATTTTCACTTAGCATAATGTTTTCAAGGTTTATCCATGTTATAGCATGAGTCAGTACTTTATTTTTTATTGCCAAGTCAGATATCATTATATGGATATACCACATTTTATTTATCCATTTATCAGTTGGTGAACATTTGGGTTGTTTCTCCTTTTTGGTTATCTTGAATACTTGTGTGTGTGTGTATCTTTATGTGCACATGTGTTTAATTCTCTTGGGTATTTGCCAGGTCATATGGTAACTTTTTTTACTTTTTGAGGAACTACTGGACTGTTTTCCAAAGTGGCTGTGCCATTTTATAATCCTAGCAGTTTGAGATTTTAAATTTCTTATCAATAACTGTTATTGTTTATCTTTTTGGTTTTCGCTGTCTTCATAGGTGTGAAGTAGTAGTTCATTGTGGTTTTGATTTGCATTTCTCTGATGGGTAGTGGTGAACATCCTTTCATGTGGTTATTGGCCATTTGTCTTCTTTGGAGAAATGTCTAAGTCTTTTGCTATTTTCTTTTTTTTATTTTATTAGAGACGGTCTCATTTTGTCACCCTCGGTAGAGTGCTGTGGCGTCACAGCTCACAGCAACCACCAGCTCTTGGGCTTTGGGTTTATTTCAGGGCTCTCGAGTTCCCTTGATCTGTATTTCTGTCCTTATGACACCACCATATTGCCTTGATTACTGCAGTTTTGTATTAAAAGTTTTGAAACTGGGAAGTGTGAGTCCTCCAACTTATCCTTCTTTTTCAGGATTGTTTTGGCTATTCTGGGTTCCTTGAGTTTCTGTATGAATTTTAGGACCAGCTTGGCACCATCTACAAAAAAGACAGCTGTGTTTTTGATAGGGATTGCATTCAATTTGTTGAGTAATTTGTGGAGTATAGCCATCTTAACATAAAGTTTTCTTATCCAAGAATGAAATTTATTTAGATTTTTGCTTTATTTCAATAGTGTTTTGTAGATTTCAGTGTACAAGTGTTACACTTTTATTAGATATGTTCCTACGCATTTTATTCTCTTTACTATTGTAAATGGAATTGTTTTTTAAATTTTATTCTGAGATTGTTAAGAGATAATTCTTTTTTATATGTTGGGGAAATATGGTTTTTAATAAAGGCACTTATACATACGTGCTTCTTTACTAATTCTAGGCACTTAGTAAATGCCGTAGGTTTCATTTTTTGTATTTATAGCATTTACTCTTGTTATCACTTTTTCTGATTTTAATTTTGGTTTGGTTTTTTCCCATCCACTAAACAAGCAACCTAAACTTCCTTTTCTGATTCATTGGCTTTCTGTTCTGGTCATAGTTATTAATACAGCAATTCTGCTGGTCATGTACTTTGAAGTACTTTATTGTCTAAGGAAAATTGAAACACAAGTAGCTCAGAATCTGTGCTTTGCTAAAGCAGTTTACTGACAGGAATGTGACTGAGTGGAACAGCTGTGCAGTTGGGAAGAATTGTTCATAGACGTGTCTTCTTGGAACTGTCTCTGGTTGCAGAAGGATCAATGGTGCCTTCCAGTGGAGTTGATAAGATACTAACTGAACGTGCATATATCTGGTATCAAAGTTGGATTTCATCACAAAGCACAGGAAAAGCTGTCTGCTCATTCAGAATGCTTGAGAGCTCTATTTGAAGCTCTTTGAGCAGATCTTCCATTATTGTATAATAAGATTAAGTTTGAACATTTAAACAGTGTTGTCCTAAAAGCCAATTTTATCTTAGTAAAGTAATATTCAAGTTCTTTTGGGCTGTTTTGCCTTTGGTTTAGCAATGGTGTTTTTTTTACCCCGTCACAGCTTTGGAAACATGATGAGCAAGGAAAAGCGAGAGGCTGTCACTAAAGAGGACCTCGCCAGAGCGACTTTGATCACCATCACCAACAACATTGGCTCAATAGCAAGAATGTGTGCCCTTAATGAAGTAAGAGGACATGGATTTCTTTATTTGCTATGTGGAAAATACTGAACTTATAAATGGGGGCCCCACCTTGACATAATATGATGTCTGTCTTCTCACAACAGTGCCTTAAATGTGTTAAGGTGGGGTGCAGTTTGTTTTCATGTAAAGTTAAAACTCTTCAAACGCAGATTAATCTTCATTGATTTCTTTTTTTTTTCCCTTACTGAAGATAATAAACAGTGCTATTGTCTTTAGAGGGTAAAATGATACCTTTTGTGGAGAAAGTAGAGGAAGGGAGGAAGAAAGTAGTCAGTGTTCTAGCTAATGGGGACTTTCAGCATTGATGATGGATAATGATGCTGAATCTAGACTCCATACTTCATCACTGAGCTCTAGAGACTCTGAGAAGGAATCCAGAGGAAGTCATTGAAGCTGGGAGAAGACTGAGTGGCTGAGGAATGAATGCCCACCCTTCACCTCCACAGAGCTTTGTCTTCGTGCTTTCAGCTTCTTTACAGTGCTGCCTTGTAGCATTCAGGTCAAGCAGCATTGTACAGGGCTATGAAAGAACCAAGAATAGGCTGCCCTTGGGGAAAGAGGATTTAGGATCCAGTTGGTGCAGTTTTATGGCTTGGCCCTATGTATACTTTTTTTTTTTCCCTATGTATACTTTTAAAAATTATTATTTAAATAGATAATATAAGCATGCAGTTTAAAAGGAAACCTCCAAAGGTACAAAGGATTGTCTCATTTTTAATTAAAAAGCTACTGTATCAGCACCAAACAGTTAAGAATTTCTTCGTTTGAGTACCATTACACTACTTTTTTCTTTATTGCATGTTCCTTTTCCTGTGTTTATGTATTTTAAGATATTTTAGTTGGTGTACATACCAGTTTATATTTTGTACTTAAATATTATATATTTTATGGTTGTTTATTTGAAATATTTTTATATTATAAATTATTCAATTAGAGCTGAGCATTTGGTTGCTTGCTAATAACTCAGTGGTAAGAATTTTTGAGTGTGAGACTGTTCTTTGTTTAGATTTTTATTCTTGATATGGGGCTTATTCAGGAGTGAGATTTTTGGTCTACAGAATATGTCCATGCTTATGAATCTTGATGTGTGTTGACATAATGCTTTGTACAAGGGCTATACCAATTTAGATCATTTTAGCAACAGATCAGTTTTATCACAATTTTCTAATATTGAGAGTGGAATTTTAATTAGTATTTTTGATAGTTTGATAGGTCTAAAATTTTGCTTTCTTTGATCACTAATGAAATTGAATTTTTTTCCTGCCTGTTAAATTTTTTGTATAATTTGCCTGTTTGTGTCACTTCCTTCTTTTAGATTGGGGCTTACTATTGTTTTCACTTACCTGCATAGAACTTTTATTTCAATAATAGTTACTGTTCATCATATAAAATACAATTTTTTTTTCGCTTGTGACATTTTCTGTCATCTTTGCAATGGTCCAGAGTTGTGTGGAGATCAAATTTAAGTAGCTATGGACCTACTGGATTAAACTTGATTAGCAAAGCGATGTTAAAAACTCTGTGGTGTTGGGGGCGGTGCCTGTAGCTCAGTTAGTAAGGTGCTGGCCCCATATACCAAGGGCGGCGGGTTCAAAACCAGCCTCTGCCGAACTGCAACAAAAAAAATAGCTGGACGTTGTGGTGGGCACCTGTGGTCCCCACCTACTCGGGAGGCTGAGGCAAAGAGAATCGCCTAAGCCCAGGCGTTGGAGGTTGCTGTGAGCTGTGTGGATGCCACAGCACTCTACCGAGGGCAATAAAGTGTGAGGCTCTGTCTCTACAAAAAAACAAAAACAAAAAAACTGGTCTGTTTGGGATAGCTTTTATGAGAAAACAGAATTTAAGATGAAAATCTAATTACCTTTTTTTGATGTGCTCAGAACATTAACCAGGTGGTATTTGTCGGAAATTTCTTGAGAATTAATACGATCGCCATGCGGCTTTTGGCGTATGCTTTGGATTATTGGTCCAAGGGGCAGTTGAAAGCACTTTTTTCGGAACATGAGGTAAGCTGACTTGTTTCTTGTAATATGTTACATACACAGAGGGTTGCAGGTCACACTGTAGTTGAACTTGAAGTAGAGGTAAAATGGTCTGTAGTGTTTCTCTCTTTTTTGCAATTAATTGTATTGTAATTAAATGTAATTATATGATGTGGGTTTTGCTTTGTAACATTTGAAAGCAATTTACACTAAATTACCTAATGCAAGGTAGGTTAATTTAGTGTAGGATTAAGCACTTTTATTATTTATTTATTATTTTTTTTTTGGCCGGGGCTGGGTTTGAACCCATCACCTCTGGTATATGGGGCTGGTGCCCTACTCCTTTGAGCCACAGGCGCCGCCCAGATTAAGCACTTTTAAAGAAAAAATCCCATGGCAAAGATTCCCATATATATCTGACACCATCTTTTCCAAACTATCCCTTATATTTTTCCTATTGAAAACTGATTCTTAAGTGCAGTTACTCTGGGTCTTTTTCTTTTTTGGGATAAGAATCTCACATCATTCTGGGTAGAGTGCCGTGGTGTCATAACTCACAGCAACCTCAAACTCTTGGGCTCATGAGATCTTCTTGCCTCAGTCTCCCAAGTTACTGGGACTACAATGCCCGCCACAATGCCTGGCTATTTTTCGAGATGGGAATCTCACTCTTACTCAGGCTGGTTTTGAACTCTTGAGGTCAGGTGATCTGCCCACCTTGGCCTCCCAGAGTGCTGGGATTATAGGCTTAAGCCACCATGCCTGGCCCTCTTTTTCATATTTTTTGATGCCAGTTGTTAGGTATTGTTATAATTCACTTGCCATTTATTTAAGATACATGGTTTTTTGTTTTTTTTTTTTTTTTTGAGACAGAGCCTCAAGTTGTCACCCTGGACAGAGTGCTGTGGCATCACAGCTCACAGCAACCTCTAATTCCTGGGCTCAAGCGAGTCTCCTGCCTCTGCCTCCCAAGTAGCTGCGATTACAGGCGCCCGCCACAATGCCTGGCCATTTTTTGGTTGCAGTCATTGTTGTTTGGCGGGCCCGGGCTGGATTCGAACCCGTCAGCTCAGGTGTACGTGGCTGGCGCCTTAGCCTGTTGAGCCACAGGCGCTGAGCCTAAAAGATACATGTTCTAAAAATGAATAATCAGTAAAAAACATACCAGACTAGGACCACACTATCAAAAGAACTTAACATGTAGTAGGTGGGCCTGACATGACAAAATGGAAGGTCACTGAATTGCTCACCCCATCATCCTATCTTGGAAAGTACCCTTTCGTTTTTCCTGTTGGGGAAAATACGGAACCAGAGGGTTTTTTTTTTTTTTTTTGTAGAGACAGAGTCTCACTTTATCGCCCTGGGTAGAGTGCCGTGGCGTCACACTGCTCACAGCAACCTCCAGCTCTTGGGCTTAAGCGATTCTCTTGCCTCAGCCGCCCTAGTAGCTGGGACTACAGG
>CAUYON010137098.1:0-11104 GCA_963573935.1 Arctocebus calabarensis | reverse complement strand
CAAAACCAGGGTATCTCCTTGGAGGGTCCTGAGGCGATTTTTCAAGAGTTCCAAATCAATTCTCCCAAACAGCACCCACCTTCTATCTGGAGTGTTCAAAAGGTCTCCAGCAACTAGATATTAGGAGTTGATTGGTAGCTTGAGTATGGCTAAAGGCCCACTGGTGCTGCAAGGAGTCAGACAGACCCATCCCATCGAAGATTTGGAGCTAGGAGGTGGATGCCTCTTTCCCCACCTCACTCACCCTTCAATCCCAGAGTCTGGTAACCCAGTCTCTGGTGGCCCCACTGGCAGTCTCTTTTAACCCAGTCTCTGTGGCCCAGTTCTGTCCATTAAGCAAATGTGCCAGGACTATGTTCCTGCCAGAATAAAAATAAGTTCACTGCCTCTTCCTCACGGTTACCACCCTCTGCCACCATCCAGCAGGGGAAGTTGAAGCCTGCTCGCCTCAGGCACTCAATGACAGGTGGAGAAATTTCCACCTGAGCTCAATCTAAACCTGAGGATATCCTGACAGCAAAAGAATTTCTCCCTCAGTCACAACACCTTTGTTACCACTGTTCTGTAGCTCTGGTACCCCTATAGGGGGAGTTCTGGTTCCCTCTGACCCACACAACAGAGTCATGGAAATGAGTCTCCCAAATTGGACCCCAGCCAGATCACTCTACTAATGCTGTTTTTTGTGAAATGTGTGTCCACTTGGATTTGTTCACCTGAGCATTTCCTGGATTCCCACCCATACTCTAGATACACAAGCCTCTGCCCCCCGTTGAGATACACTTCTCAGGCCAGGTCAATCACCATTCCCTCTATTTCTTTCTTTACTGTTAATGAATTTATAAATACAGCACAACTACACTGCCTCCATCTATGCAATGCCCAGTCCCAGAAGATCCGAAATTCTGGTCACTGCAGGGGTAGGACTTCTAAACCGCCAGTCCACGGGTGAAGGGTAAACTGGAAGTTCAAGGCAGTGAGGAAAATATTTGTTTACTTCCTGCCAGACAAGGGAGTTCCTGGGCTCACAGCAGGGACTCTTTGGAGAAGGAGCACTTCCAGCAATTCCCTCTGGTAGAGTGAAGAAGGAGAACTTCATTTCTTCACTCATGAGTAAAGAACCCACAGCAAGCAAGCAGCTCCCTTAGGGGAGGGGACAGACACACGTCCTGTTTGGGATGAGGTCTATACCTGAAATCTGTTTCATGGAGTCAAAGCTTACCTCAGCAGAGAAGACGTGAAGTTATGTATTGCTTCTCTCTGCTTGAATCCTCTCCTTCAGCTCTGTTGGGTTCTTTCTGTCCGTTATCTCTCCCTCTGTACTGGAGCTTTGTTTAAATCTTGCTCCAGTCAGCCATCATTCCCCATTCCCCTTTTTTCTTGTTGAATGTTAAAATTGTAGTTTGGGAAAATAGTCAACCTGAGTATTTAGCAAAACTCACAACATGAAACCAAATGAGCAAATAAACAGACAAAAAGTCTACCAGACACACAAGCACACAGATGCATGGATAATCAGAAACAACTGGACATACAAACAAAAAACAACAACAAAAATGATGATAATCATAAAAAAAAAACCTCTAAAAATCTGACATAAGCACTCTCATCAACCATAAGAAGGGAAGAAGAGGAAGAGAAGAAAAAGATAAGGCACCAGCCACCAAAATATTATTCTTATACATATTATTCGTATACAACTATATGAATGACGTAGGGGTCAATTTTAGTAGGAATATATTTATATTGCAATATACTTTCTAGACACCAGGTGGTGCAGTGAGTGGTTCCTAGACTTATACCTGATTGACAGTTTACTTTGTTATCACAAAAAGGAGGTGCCTGTGGCCATAGCCATTTCTGAAATTTCAAATATGTCTGTTTTCCAACTGGCCGCCCAACCTCAGCTGACCTGTTCCAGATGACACCCCTATCTGACTTCCAAATTTGGTGCCAGAGTCCACGCTTCACCAATTTCTCCACTCAGCACCTAGTTTCCCTGCAAACTGGGAATTGCAATCTTCCATGGGGGAGGGACTGGTTGCCACTGGCGTGCGCCACTTCAGCAGTGAAGCCAAGACTTTTCTGTCAGTCTCCATGGCTCGGGATTATACTTTTGAGTCCAGCAATCCGCCAGTTCACTGCACATCCTGAACTGCCAGTCTACACCAATATTCCCCACCAGGAATGATCAAGTCCATTCATTCACACCCGTTGTTCTGGAAAAAGGTGCCCATGATGGGTCGCCATTTCTGACATTTCATAACGTGTCTTCCTAGGTGGGATCCTTTCCCCTTAATTTTCTATCAAGCTGCCTTGCCCCTGCCACTCTGAATGGCACCCTATTCTGGTCTCCAAATTCCACTCAGGAGTCCACATTTCACTGAACTTTCCACACAACACCTAGTTTCCCTACAAACTGGGAACTGCAGTCATCTGTGGGGAGGGGCTGGTTGCTGCCACGACCAGCCACTGGCCACTGGCACTGCTTCAACACTGGCATGGAAATTTCTCTAGCAGACTCTGAGTCTCTGGGTTACACTTCAAGTCCAGCAATCTACCATTTCGCTGCACACCCCTAGCTACCTGTCCACACCAATACTCCACTTGGTTCAGCCCCCTCTCTCCACTTGATTCAGCCCCCTCTCTCTCACCTGATGATTTGGCAGAGTTGGGCTAAACATCTGTCCATTCTGCCATCATGCTCCACCTCACCAACTGTTTTTGATTGTATATTCTGTCACATTTTCTTCCTGTAACCATGGCTGCAGATTCCTAAGAGTCTCAATTCAATTACAAGAGCTTTTAAGAATGTGCTTCATATGTCCTTGATTTTAACTAAAGATATGGGTTAACTTGCTGAGTCTTTGCATACCTGGGTAAACTTTAGAGATTTTGAAAGAGTTAATATTTGAACAATCTAATCACACCAATAGTATATGCCTTGAGTAGTTTTATTTGAGCTGAATCTGATTGGTATTCTTTGACTCTCTTGTACCTGAATATTCATATCTTTCTCTACATTAGAAATTCTCTGTTACTATTTCTTTTAATAAACCTCTAGCATGATATCTAATCTATCCATCTCTCTTTCTTTCTCTTTCTCTCTCTCCATCCTCTTTAAGGCCAGCAATTCTTAGATTTGCTTTTTTGAGACTTTTTAGCAGATCTTGTAGACATGTTTCATCCTTTGATCTTTTTTTCTTCTCCATCTTCAAGCTCATAGTTCTTTTTTCTGCTTGATCACTTCTGCTTTTGAGAGACTCTATTGCATTTTTCAGTTTTTCAAATTGAATTTTTCAACTCCAGGATTTGAGTTAATTTTTTTTTAATTATTTTAAGCTCCTTGTTAAATTTCTCTGATAGAAGTCTGAATTTTTCCTCTCTGTTATTCTGAAGTTCATTGAACTTCCTCAAGACAATTATTTTGAATTCCTCTAATGACAAGTCATGTATCTGTGGCACTGGAGAACTGGTCACCGATGCCTTTTTCTATCCGTTTGGTGAAATCATGCCTTCTTGGATGTTTTTTATGCTGTAGACATATGTCAATGTCTGGACATTGAACAGTTAGGTATCTATTTCCATCTTTGCAGTCTGAACTTGTTTGTATCCATCCTTCTTAAGACTTTCTTGAGAGACCTTGCCATGAATTCAAAGGGAATTGAGTGTTATGACCCAAGTCTACAGTCACTGCAGCCATTCAGCATTAGAGAGCACTCTAAACCCAGGAATGCTGCAATTCTTGCAGACCTCTAGATACACAGCTTTGGTGGACTTGAATATGATAAATAAGAATTTCTTGGATTACCAGGCAAAGTCTCTCACTCTTATCCCTCTTTTTCTCCCAGTCAGAAGGATCACTTGAAGTTAGGCTGCTTGGAGTTAGGGAAGGGGTAGTGTAGGCCTCCTCTGACCACCACAGTTGGCACTGTGTAGGATCACACCTGAACCCTTGCAAACCAGCACAGTATTAGGGCTTGCCATAGGATCATGCCAATAGAAAATGCAAGCAAGAGAAATTTCAGTCAGTTTGTGATAGAACAGAGGGGAAACTGAATGTCCTACTTTAAAAAAATGCAGACAGTTACAAATTAGATAATTAGGCAGATCAAACAAAAGGCTATTTATGTTTTTCTAACAAGGGCCAGGTTAACAAAAATAAATACAATCTAAAGGGGCTAATACACACAGAGATTACAATCAGTACACTTCAGCATACAGTATAAAGGTGGGAAGTAACACAAGTTTAAAAATGAAAAATATGTCTGAATGTTTTGTTTATTGTTCATGGCAACAGCATTTGAAGCAGAATTTTAAAAGTCTAATTGTAGATGATAGTCTTATTCCCAAACCAAGGTGTGTGTGAATTAAAGCTAAATACCACAACAATGCATTGCCAATAGTAGGCACTTAGAAACTAGATATTAAGTAAATAATAGTAAATAACATTCCAGTGTAATAGCCACAGTTATATTACATTTGTAACTATAAACAGACATAATTATAGATACTATTGATCTATAGAGGGTGAGTTGAATTTCTATTTTTAAAACTTGTTTTCTAACATCATATTTTCAAAATAATATTTGATCTGCAGGCTTTTGCTGTTGTTGTCATTGTTGTTGTAGTTGTCATTGTTGTTTAGCTGGCCCAGGCTGGGTTCAAACCCACCAGCCTGGGTGTACGTGGCTGGCACCCTACCCAGGTGAAGCTATGGGCACCACCTGATCTATAGTTTTTACTTTTTTTTTGAGACAGAGCCTCAAGCTTTGGCCCTGGGTAGAGTGCCCTGGCATCACAGCTCACAGCAACCTCCAACTCCTAGGCACAAGCAATTCTCCTGCCTCAGCCTCCCAAGTAGCTGGGACTACAGGCACCTGCCACAACACCTGGTTTTTGTTGTTGTTGTTGTTGCAGTCATCATTGTTGTTTGGCGGGCCCAGGCTTGATTCAAACCCATACAAACCAGGTGTATGTGGCTGGTGCCTTAGCCACTTGAGCCAGGGGAAATGAGCCTGATCTGTAGTTTTTAGTTTTTTGGTTTTTGTTTTTAATTTATTTTATATTAAGACATTGGTACATAAATCATACATAACTTTATGCCCTTATGGGATTCGATGTGTTGGTTATTTGTACAAATTGGAGTTCTTACATGCTACTAATCACATAGCTTTCACCTCATTTACCCAATTACAGCATTAAGACATTTGTGTTCTACACCTGATAGATCCAACTTGTACTTGCAATATGCTCATTAGGTGTGGTCCCCCTACTAACCCTCCCTCTGTTGACCTACCCCCTCCATTCACCTTTCCTTCCCCTTCCCTCCTTCATCCTAGGCTATAGTTGTATTTCATTTTTCATATGCAAGTGTGAGTGATTATATAAATTGGTTTCACAGTAGTACTGAGTACATTGGATTTTTTTTTCCATTTCTGAGATACTTTACTAAGCAGAATATTTTCCAGCTCCATCCATGTAAATACAAAAGAGGTAAATTCTCCATCTTTTTTTAATGCTGCATAGTATTCCATGGTATACCTATAGCACAATTTATTAATCCATTCATGATCGATGGGCACTTAGGCTTCTTCCATGACTTGGCAATTATGAATTGAGCTACGATGAATAATTTGGTGCAAATATCTTTATTGTCAAGTGATTTTTGATCCTTTGGATATACACCTAGAAGAGGACTTGCAGGGTCAAATGGTAGATCTATATTTAGATCTCTGAGTGTTCTCCAAACTTCCTTCCAAAAGAAACGTACTAGCTTGCATTCCCACCAGCAGTACAGAAGTGTTCCCTTTTCTCTACATCCACGCCAACATCTGTAGTTTGGGGATTTTGTGATGTGGGCTACTCTTACTGGAGTTAGATGGTATCTCAGAGTAGTTTTGGTTTGCATCTGATGCTAATCTCTGATGATTAAAGATGATGAGCATTTTTTCACATGTCCATAAACCAGGTGCCTGTCTTCTTCAGGGAAGCTTTTGTTCATGTCTCTTGCCCACAGTGAAATGGGATCACTTGTTTTTTTCTTAGTAATAAGTTCGAGTTTTCTGTGGATTCTGGTTATTAGACCTTTGTCAGAAATAGAACTTGTGAAACTCCTCTCCCATTCTGAGGGCTGTCTATTTGCTTCACTTAGTGTGTTCTTGGCAGTGCAGAAGCTTCTTAATTTGATCAGATCCCAGTAGTGTATTTTGGATGTCACTTCAATTGCCCAGGATGTCCTCCTCATAAAGTATTCTGCCAGGCCAATTTTTTCAAGCATTTCCCCTGCACCCTCTCTAAGAATTTTTATAGTTTCATGCCTTAAGTTTAAGTCCTTTAACGAGGGAGAGTTAATTTTTGTTAGAGGAGAAAGGTGTGGGTCTAGTTTCATTTTTTCATAGGTCGCCAACCAGTTTGCCCTATTTATTGAATAGGGTATCTTTCCCCAATTTATATTTTTAATAGGCTTATCAAAAATCAAATGATGATAAGTGTCTGGATTCACCTCTGGATCTTTAATTCTGTTCCATACATCTACCTCTCTATTTTTGTGCTAGTACCATGGTGTTTTGATCACTATCTATTTATAGTATAGTCTGAAGTCTGGAAGCATGATTCCTCCCAATTTGTTTTTATTTCTGAGTAATGTATTGGCAATTCTAGGTTTTCTCTGTTTCCATATAATGTAAAACACTAATTTTTCCAGGACTTTATAGTATGACAGAGGTGCTTTAATAGGGATTGCATTAAATCTGTAGACTGCTTTAGGTAGAATAGACATTTTAACAATGTTGATTCTTCCCAGCCATGAGCATAGTATGTTTTTCCATTTGTTAACATCTTCAGCTATTTCTTTGCTCAGAGTTTCATGGTTTTCTTTATAGAGATCTTTCAAATCCTTTCTTAGATACACTCCCAAATATTTCATCTTCTTTGGCACTATTGTAAAGGGAATTGAGTCCTTGGTTGTTTTTTCTCCTTGACTATTGTTGGTATATATAAAGGCTACAGATTTATGAGTGTTAATTTTGTATCCGCTGCTATATTCCTTGATCACTTTTAGGAGTTTTGTAGTTGATTCCCTGGGGTTTTCCAGATATACAATCATATCATCTTAGAAGAGTGAGAGTTTGATCTCCTCTGATCCTATTTGGATCCCCTTGATTGCCTTGTCCTGACTGATTGCAGTGGCTAAGACTTCCATTACAGTGTTAAAAAGCAATGGAGAAGGTGGGCATCCTTGTCTGGTTCCTGATCTCAGTGGAAATGATTTCAGTTTTACTCCATTCAAAATGATGTTGGCTGTGAGTTTGCTGTAGATGGCCTCTATCAGTTTAAGAAATGTTCCTTCTAAACTTATTTTCTTAAGCGTTCTGATCAACAAAGGATGCTGGATATTGTCAAATGCATTTTCTCCATCTGTTGAGAGAATCATACTGTCTTTGTTTTTTAATTTGTTTAAAATTAAAACAAATGATGTATTATATTTATGGGTTTATGTATATTGAACCATCCTTGGGACCCTGGGATGAAACCCACCTGGTCCTGGTGTATAATTTGTTTGATGTGTTATTGAATTCTGTTTGCTAGGATCTTATTGAATATTTTTGCATCAATGTTCATTAGAGATATTGGTCTATAATTTTCTTTTCTTGTTGGGTCTTTTCCTGGTTTGGGTATCAGGGTGATATTTGCTTCATAGAATGTGTTGGGATGTATTCCTTCTTTTTCTTTGTTTTGGAAAAGGTTAAGTAATATAGGAATTAGTTCCTCTTTAAAGGTTTGGTAGAATTCTGTTGTGAAGCCATCTAGTCCCAATGTTTTCTTTTTGGGGAGATTTCTTATAGTAGATGCTATTTCAGAACTTGTTATAGGTTTGTTCAACATATCCACTTCTTTCTGGCTAAGTCTAGGAGGGTGGCATGTTTCCAAGTATTGATCTATTTCCTTCAGATTTTCATACTTCTGAGAACAGAATTTTTTGTAGTATTCATTAAGAATTTGTTGAATTTCTGAGAGGTCTGTTGTTATTTAACCTTTATCATTTCTGATTGATGAAATTATGGATTTTGCTCTTTTACTTCTGGTTAGGTTAGCCAAAGATTTATCTATTTTATTGACCTTTTCTTTTTTTTTTATTTTGACCTTTTCAAAAAACCAACTCTTTGATTGGTTGATCTGTTGTATGATTCTTTTATTTTCAATTTCTTTTAGTTCTGCTCTAATTTTAGTTATTTCTTTTCTTCTTCTGGGTTTCGGGTTAGAAAGTTCTTCCTTTTTCAGTTGTTTGAGATGTCCCATTAAGTTGTTGACTTCATCTCTTTCCATTCTCTTGAGGAAGGCTGGCAATGCTATAAATTTTCTTCCTAGGACTGCCTTTGCAGTATCCCAGATGTTCTGATAGTTCATGTCTTCATTATCATTTTGTTCCAAAAATTTGATAATTTCCTTCTTGATCTCATCTATGACCCAGCTATCATTCAGCATGAGGTTATTTAATTTCCATGTTTTTGTATGTGTATGCAGATTCCTATTGTTACTGAGTTCAACTTTTGTTCTACGATAGTCCAAGAAAATTCAAGGAATAATTTCCATTATTTTAAATTTACTGAAGTTAGATTTGTGACCTAAGATGTGATCAATTTTGGAGGATGATCCATGGGCTGATGAGAAGAATGTGTATTCAGTTTTGTTATGATGTAATGTTCTGTAGATGTCTGTTAGATGCAAATGTTGAATGGTTAAGTTTAAATCTAAAATTTCTTTGTTTAGCTTCTTTTTGGAGGATCTATCTAACACTGCCAAAGGAGTGTTAAAGTCCCTAACAATTATGGTGCTAGAGGAAATCAAGTTGCTCATGTCTGTTAGAGTCTTATAAATTGAGGGACATGGATCCAGCAGCAGGGTGGGGGATGTGGCACACAGTTCTGACAATGCCTGGTGCCCAGTGACTTTGGCAAAGAAATCGCGCAGCCTCAGCAGTCTCTGGCGGAGGGGGGCAGTTTGGTGTGGAGACATGGAGGGCACCAGTCATGCAGCTCCCAGAGTCCCTGGCCTGGCGCTGAGGCAGGAGTGGGGCGCACAGCTCCCAGAGTCTCTGGAGGGTGGGGGAAGGGCCTCAGCATGGCTCCAGGAGTCTCTGGCCAGGTGGGGTACGGGGTGCTTGGTCCGGCAGATAGGGGAGGAGCTGCTCAAGAGCCTCCTTCCACAGTCTCAGCAGGGGTTAGGCTTCTGGTTCATCAGGTAAGGGGAGAAGGGTGGACTGGAAGTTCAGAATGGCATGGAAAACTTTAGTTCAATTTTTCTGCCTAGAAAGAAAGTGTTCAGAGTCACAGCAGGGTCCCTCTAAGGAAGTAGTCCCCACTTCCTACAGCTCTCACCCGTGGGATGAGACAGGAGGTCCTCAGTTCACCACTTGTCTGTAGGAAGTACAGGAGCAAATGAAGAGAAAAAGGGAAAGAGGATAAAAACAACAATAATAAAATGGAACAGCTTTCTTGGGGGAGAGAGGATAGGCACTTTTCCTTTCAGATGAATTTTGTACCTGAAGCTTGCTTTCTTGGAGTCGCAGCTTGCCTCAGCAGAGGTGAACTGCAGTTATCACTTCCCTCTTGGCTGGGCTACCAGTCTTCATCTCAATTGGGCATTTTCTGGACATTATCCTTCCCTCTGGACAGGAGCCTCGGACAGAAGCTGCCTCCAGTTGGTCATCTTGCCCCCATCTGCTGATCTGCAGTTTTTAATAGAAAAACAGACATCATATATAATTTTGTTATTACTCCATAGCATAATTAATAATCCTAATTCATAATTTAAAGAAAAGTATTATTTGCTGTATTTTAAAACCTTGCTAATTAATATGTTTTAAAATCTTTTGTCTTTAAGATTGTAATATTCATTGATGATGTGAATATGTCAGCATCAGATAGGTATGGAGCAGAGCCACCCTTAGAATTGATAAGACAATTATTAGATTTGGGAGGAGTTTACGAAACCGGAAAAAACCTATGGAAGGTACAGCATATACTAAGTTTTGTTCTCATTAAATACTTACAATGAATTAAATATTTATAGCAATGTTGAATGAATAAAGGGAGAATAGTAGATAGTCTAGCCATACGTACATGTTAAGCAAAGTTGAGAACTTAAATGAACCAAGCCAATTAGATCTTTGCAATTGAGGCCTGGGGGCTTATAGAAATAGAAACTCTAATTTTAGTCAATTTTAATCTTACTAAGAATTGCAAATATGTCCTAGAGATTTAGTTTCTTTGTCTAATGCTCACTATTATTAACTACATTAATAGTTAATCAAATTTTTCAATGCATCAAAATTGAGTTATAGAAAAGCTAGTAAAAATGTGGCCTACCAAATACATCCTTAATCTCTGTGTAAGTCCCATCTACATCTTTATTTTCAAGAACATAGATCAAAGATTAACAGAAGTACTGTAAAAATCAAAACAGCTCTAAAGAAGGTAATCCTGTGAAATTATCTTTGTTACATTGAACTAAATCAGAATGGCTAAAGTTTTCAGGAAAAAAAAATATGTTCAAATGCACTTTTGTCCCTGTTTAGTTTCTTCTCTATAAATCATAAGACATATGTTTTAGAACTGACTCTACCACTCAGACATTCTGGGGCTCATATTCCTCATTTGTAAAATTAGATGGTTGCATTATAGTTTCATGTCTCAAACAAACTTGAGCTTTTGATGCTAAATGAGGTATACTTGCTTGTGAGTGCCATCAGCTCAGACAGCAGAAAGGAAGAATACAGATGCAGCCTACCAGGGAAAATCCAGTAAACTATAAAAAAGTAGAAGGCAGGCTCAGCGCCTGTGGCTCAACGGGCTAAGGCGCCAGCCACATACACCTGAGCTGGAGGTTCGAATCCAGCCTGGGCCTGCCAAAGAACAATGATGGCTGCAACCAAATAATGGCTGGGCGTTGTGGCAGACGCCTGTAGTCCCAGCTACTTGGGAGGCAGAGGCAGGAGACTCGCTTGAGCCCAGGAATTGGAGGTTGCTGTGAGCTGTGATGCCACAGCTCTCTATCCAGGGTGACAGCTTGAGGCTCTGTCTCGAAAAAAAAAAAAAAAGTAGAA